>MU621241.1:0-41546 GCA_025399215.1 Globomyces pollinis-pini | reverse complement strand
AGTCATCTCCCCATACCTTGGTTTGTAACTTCTCTTGAATCTGTTGTAAATTGTGATCACTAAATCCATATCCAACTTTAAATAAAAGATATTCGAAATTGATTTTGAAATTTGTAATCGAGTTTGTTAAATCTTTGTTTGATTTCATTTATTTCCTTTTGCCAAAAATGTTTAAAAAAAAATTCGTTTTTGGAAACTTGAAACCGAATTCTGACTCATGATGATGTCATCGTAATACATCAATAAAATCAAAAAAACGTTGAATTTGAGATAAACATGGGTATAAAGCCGTTTCAATTGCAATAGAAAAAGTCAAAATAATAACATTTGGTTCATTACGGGACTTTTTGTGAAATAACGAGTTGTATAAAAGTTGGTGCATTGTGGGACTTTGTGAAATAACGAGTCGTATAAAGATTTGCTGTCAATTCAAGTACTGGTCTTTGATCCTCTGAAAGCTTATTCAGTCCCAATTGCCAAGATCATTTTTCTATTTTTGAAAATTAGTATTTGTTACTCGTGTAACAATAACCAGTAACAATTTTGCAAAATTGAAAATTCGAAACAAAAAGACACACTTTCAGTAAATACCTGAAATTATATTGAAAATAACCACATTTAATTATCTTTACCAGCACCACCCCAAACACCCAAAGGTTTACCCGCCCTGGTAAGGATCCGTCGCATGGATCGAGCTCGATCTTTGAGACTGACAGGATGTCGATCAATTAAATCTTGTTTGAATTCTCGTTGGATGGTGACCCAATCGTTGCCATATCGTTCAATACCTCGTCGTAAGGCTTCGGTTTCGGCATCGGTCCATGCTTTGCGTTTACGTTGTCCTGGAGGTTAGTTGATGCAAATACCTAAGAGGTTAATTATCAGCAATCTAATACCTAAGAGAAAATTAAAAGATTAGAAACTACCTAAGAGAAATTAAAAGATTACAAAATACCTAAAAGAAATTAAAAACAAGAGAGGATACCTAAGAAAACTAATTAAAAAACGATGAAATACCTTCTTCAACAGGAGTAAAAGGAACCGCACGTTTTTTAGGTTTACGAATCACCAGTCCAAGGGGATCTTGTTTACCAGCACTACGAGTCAATAGTAGATACATTACGTAGATTGAGATTTTCGTAATGATTCCAATAAATTTTTTGAAATTTGTTGAATTCTTGGGGAAGAATTTATATGGTAAGAAGGATGTAAGATGGGTTGCATATCAGTATTGGCAGAGATGGCAATGGAGATGAGACATTTGAGTAATGTTTGTTCATTTTCGATGGATACATTTGGGTCGAGGGCGACTTCACCGGTATCAATCCATTCGAATATCTGTATGTTAGTGTAGTGTATGTACTAGATCTTGACGGTTTTTGATTGTTTCATTAAGGTTTGGTAATAAGTCTGGAGAAAAGTTTTGTGAATCTTCCTCGTTGATGCTAAGGAGTAATGAACAACGTTGTTTGGCTTCTTCTTTTACGTACTGGTGGTGAATGCCGTCTTTCATGTACCCACCTGGTTTGTTAGTTTGAAAGAAGAGTAAGTGTCTATTGACACACAAGAATTTGCAAGGAGAATATGATAGAGTTTTGATCTAATATGATTCATAGTGTGGATTGAAAGGTATATGAATATGATAGAGTTTTGACCTAATATGATACTTTGATCTAATGTGATAGAGTTTTGATTGAATATGAAAGAGTTTTGATCAAATATGATACATCGTGTTGATCAAATACTATATAGTTTTGATTGAATGTGATATGAATATGATAGAGTTTTGAAGTAATATGATACATAGTGTATTATAGAGTGTTGATTGAAAGTGATATATAGTTGATAGAATATGGATGTACATACCGGCCAAATCTGCTAAAAAGTACTAGAGAGATTAGAAATAAGATTTATACCAAAGTTTTGAATTCGATGAGTAAATTAGTGACGATTGATTCTGATTTTTCTTGAATAGTTAAAGAATCACCTTGTAAAAAGTCGATTAATTTTAGGTAACAAGAAGAGATACGTTGATGATGTTTTAATATTTCAGCTGGAGCGGGATCTAATTGAGTATTTCTTAGTCTAGCTAATTCTTCTATAGCTAATAGAGCAGCAGCGATATTTAAACGTTTTAGAGTAGGTATTGGTAATAATTCTGAACGTTTTAGGTATAAAAAGAAGGCATGATCTTTTTGATTAGAATATTTTTAGTTACTAGCTAATAAATCATTTCTGAATAAATTTTGTCTTTGTTGTAAATCCATAGTTTGTACTTGGAACAATTCAGTTCCCATTCCTATTTGTTAATTTTTATTTATTAGTAGGGTTATTTGATTTAATGATTAGTAGGGTTATATGATTAGTAGGGTTATTTATTAGTAGGGTTATATGATTTAGGGTAGGGTTAGTATATGATTTTGAGTAGGGTTATTTAGTTTATTTTTGGTAATAGTTTTTTTAATTTACCTTGAAATAGAAAAGCTGAAATGTAATTATAAGCATCCAAATCAATCAAAAGTAATGAATCTACTACAGCTGTTTCCATTCAAAAAAATTATACTAACCCTAACCAACCCTAACAAATTCATATCATAACCCTACCAAAATAACCCTAATTATAAATTACTAACCCTAATTCAAAAGAAGTAACCCTAATTAGAGAATAACCCTAATTATAAATTATGGATTACTCTCCGGTCGCTGATTTAGAATTAAAAGCTTGGTATTCTTTCGCTTTCGCTGCTGAAGGTTACTCGTAATCATTCATACCCTAAAAAAATATAGTGTACTAGCTAATGGTGTCTTTTTTCCTATAATACTACAACATATGGCCGGTATACATTTATTATAATAATACAAAAGCTCATTCGGGTGTACAACATTCAAATCATTCCATCCCATGTATCACTAACGAAGCTTATTCTTGTGACGTGAAATTTTACAACTATTTCATTGATACTTCTTCCGCTGTCTTTTGTATGTTCTCTATCATTTACTCAAATTCACATTCTCTTTATTATCCATTCTCATACTAATTAAATGACTTGATTATCCATTCTCATACTAATTACGTGTCTTGATTATCCATTCTCATACTAATCAAGTGTAGTCGCAACTACAATTTCTGTATTAATCCAATTCGTTCTCTTTATCTCTCTTGGTGCTATCGCAGATCATGGAGTACCTTCTTCCCACTCTAAATGTAGAATCATCGTAAAACTTTTCTTATCGGATTTGCTGCCATAAGTGCTCTATTAGGTTCCTTTATCATCTTTGCTACAAAAGATGGTACTTTGATTTCATTCACTTCTTAGCTCATTTTTGGTCAGCTATATTCCTCTTTATCTTTGCAAACGTCTTTCATGGCGCTTCCTTTGTCTTTTATTACGCTTGGGTAAACCATAGATCTTGTATTTCTTCCATTTATCATCTACACAAAAATCACTTTTTGATTCATAGTATCCATCACTCGTCAAAATCACTTTTGAATAATTTCATTCATCCTAAGTATATTACGCTTAAGAATCACTTCTAGTGATTCATTACATTCATTCAGAAACAATTCTAATAGAATCTCAATTTGTCAGTCTTAAATTACTCAAACCAATCCTTAAAACTAACATCGCAGGTACCAATTCTAACACGATTCCACCCAACCGTCATCGAATCCAACAATGACCCAGCCATTCGTGAACAAATCAGTAACCAAATATCAAGCCATGGTTTCGTAGTCGGATACCTGGCTGCTGTCATCCAACTGATCATTGCTGCTGTCTTTGCTCTCGCCGTCGGATCTGGTACCCAATGGGGTGTCACTGCCGTATATCCCCTTCAAATTGGTGTCGCATTCGCTTGTTTATGGCAATTAATCACTCTCTTGACATATACAAATACACACCTGAAACCAAGACCTGGTCCACCACTACCACCCGGTGAAAATTACATTCTCTACTCACTCAAAAGTCGTAAGTACCCTCCTTTATTGATCCACCAAGTTCGCTCCACTTTATCAAAAGCCGCCCAACTCAAAGATTTATTCACATTCCTACTTGGTTGGTTTATATTTTCCGATGGAATCTTTACAATCTCCACCGTAGCTATCCTTTACTGCCAATCCGAACTGGGTGTATCCCAATCCGGACTGATCATTGCTGCCATCATCACCCCCTTTGCTGCCGCCTTTGGTAACCGTATTTGGATTTCCATCCAACATCATTACCGTTGGTCCACAAAGGATGTCTTGGTGCGTCAAAGTGCTTTGTATTGTCTGTTGCCGTTATATGGATTGATGGGGTTTCTGACCCCAAAAGGCTCCATTGGTATTCAAGCCAAATGGGAAATTTATGTCTTGGCTTTCTATCATGGGTTTTTACTAGGTTTGTTCTTTACGTTGCTCATAGTTAGGTTTGTGACTCTTTTAATATTTGATGATAGGTATTTGTCTATTTAAATTTGACATTGATAGGTAATTGTCGATGCAAATTTGATTGATTTTAGGTATGGTGATATAAAATCATATAATAGGTATCATGATATGCCATTCATCATAGGTGCATCCCAATCCTCCTGTCGAGTACTCTTCTCAGAATTATTACCCATCGGACACGAATCCGAATTTTTTTCCCTCTACGGTAACCTTTTTATTTGACCAAACTCTTAGAAATCACCGATAAAGGCTCAGCATGGATCGGACCACTGATTGTAGGCATCATTGGCGAATTAGGTGATAAAAGATATTGTTTTTGGTTTTTATTGATCATGCTTGTCATGCCTGTGTTTATTTTTAGTAAGGTAGATGTTGGAAGAGGTCGATTGGATGCAATTGCTTTTGTGGGTGGTAAAAATGGTGATGAACGTGAAGAAATTCCTTTAATGGATAGAGTGACTGGAACTGTAGAAATGACACATTTGAATTGAGTTTGATCTTGTATCTCTTTTTTTTCTTCTTGTTATATATTTGTTTTTCTGTAAATCATTCCAATCTTGTCGTGTATTGAAAGGTTAATGACAAAAGTGGGGTGTGTGACAAAAACCGTTCAACAAAACGTCACGTTACCCATCTAAAAAAGTCATTTAAAATCCTTTATTTTTTTCCAATGACGATACAATCCATGAAAATCCTAAACAGATGTTACCAACTCTATAAACCGACCTCCAGACTTTATAAACCAACCTATAATCAATCCTGTTTAAATCGATTGTATAGTCAAACAAATGTTGCTTTTCCTGGTGCACCTTTATCACAATATACTGAATCTTTGAAAATTGATCGGGATTGGCCTGTTATTCCTACCTATAGGTTCTTGGATACCGATGGAAATGTCATTTCTAAAGATCCATTATCAGTTATTTCTTTTCATTAACAATTTATAGATTGATAATGATACTTTATTGAAAATGTATACAAATATGATTACGTTGAATACAATGGATATGATCATGTATGAAGCACAACGTCAAGGTCGTATTTCATTCTACATGACTAGTTATGGAGAAGAAGCTATTCATATGGGAAGTGCTGCTGCTTTGACTCTCGATGATGTCATCTATGGGTAATCTCAAGTATCTAAATTCAAGTCAATATCGTGAAGCTGGAGTATTACTCTATCGTGGATTTACATTGGATGAATTTATGAATCAAATGTATTCCAATGATTTGGATTATGGTAAAGGTCGTCAAATGCCTGTACATTATGGATCCAATAAATTGAATTTTCAAACTATTTCTTCACCTTTGGGGACTCAAATACCACAAGCTGTTGGATCTGCTTACGCTCTCAAGCTCGAAGGTAAACAAGCGGTATCGTTATGCTATTTCGGGGATGGAGGTAAACATAACATTTTTGAATTAACAATTATCAGGTTTGGTTATAATGTTTTTTATGGATTAGCGGCTTCTGAGGGTGATTTTCATGCTGCTTTAAATATGGCTGCTACAACTGAAAGTCCATGTATTTTCTTTTGTAGAAATAATGGATATGCCATTTCAACACCATGTATTGAACAATATCGAGGGGATGGAATTGCAGCACGAGGTCATGGTTATGGAGTTGCTACCATTCGTGTTGATGGAAATGATGCCCTCGTAAATTTTTTTGTAACATATTGATTATTGTAGGCTGTTTACAATTCTGTCAAGGAAGCGAAACGAATTGCATTAAGTGAATCTAGACCAGTATTGATTGAAGCCATGACTTATCGGTAAGATTTTATACTAACAAACAAGTGTATCACATCATAGTACATCAGATGATTCATCGGCTTATCGATCCAAGCAAGAAGTAGCCAATTGGCAAGAATCCGCCTCCCCCATCAATCGATTCCGTAAATATCTTGAAAAACAAAACCTATGGGATGCAGAAAAAGAAAAAACCAAAAGTAGTGAAATCCGTAAACAAGTCTTGAAAGCCTTTGGTAAAGCCGAAAAACGTAAAAAACCATCCTTGAAAGGTTTATTTACTGATGTTTATGATACATTACCTCAACATCTTGTTGAACAAGAAGCGGAATTGAATCGGTTGTTGAAAAAGTATCCAACGCATTTCAATTCTATTGATCAACATGCTAAATAAATAACATCAAATGATTTTTTTTTTTTATGCTTTTTATGCAATTTTGTATTCCGTCGATGCAAAGAGTGTGTCAACAAAAAAGTATGTTACTATGGGAGCCTAACCGAATTGAAATAGTTTAGCAACTTTTTCTTTGCGAATTCGGAAAGAATTTCTACTTGATTTCGCATAGAAATTACTGCTCAAGTCGTTTGATTCAATTAGCCTCCCGTAGTAATAATATATTAATATTACCTGTGGTGTTGAGATATTTGTTATGACATGGTAACCGTAAATTAGATGTACTTGTCAACAATGGAACTCGAACTGTTCACTATTGCATCAAGTACCTATATGTCTACAAGTTTTTGAATCGTATTGGAATTGGTTCTATAACTCTATACATTATAGTATTTCATGGCACAAAATGGCAGTCAACTAACCCAAACAGTAATGCTCTACTCAATTGGATTTATAATTGATTTTGCGCTGGCTTTGTGATTGGGTAGTCGGTGAACTTGCAATGATTTTTTTGTATTGAAAAGCATCTGTTGACAAGATAAAAATTTCTTGATTTGTAATACCTATTTGAATTTTTTTAAAAATCGATAGCTACCTGGTGAACCAAACTGGAATAAAAACAAAAATAAAATTTGTCTATACATTCATTACCTTTACATACACTACTTTAAAAGCAGGGTTGTTCAAACATTGTGTGTCACAATGCCAAAAATTGACCAATGAAAAGGGGAGAATGCGGCACACGAGCCTTGTGCAACAATGGGTCTTTAAATCTTGATTTTCCAAATTCCATTCAATGTACAATGAATACCAAAGTCTTTAATGTCGAATTGTCAATTCATCACAACACTTGGGGCATCAGACAAGAAGAAGTTTACCACAATCCATTGGACAGGATATAAGTTTTAGGGTTTTGGAACGTGAAAGTTGTGGAAATAAACCGTTTGTGATTTCCTAAAGTGATACAAAACCCTATTGAAAAAGCAATGAATGTGAACTTTACAAAAACAAATCCAAGAATCAAATGCCATATCAAGTCGAGAAAGCGTTAAATGGTATTGATCCAGCCAGTAAAGTAGGATTTTGGAGGTAATGAAAATCAATATTAATATTAGTGCTACTTCATCAATGGATTGGTGTGAAGAAAATTATATTGTATCATTCTATATTGCTGAATGGTGGAATACACTCACAAATTTGAATTATATGGTGTTGGCATTGATTGGGTTATGGAGTGCAAGGAAAACTAAATCAGAATTACGATGTTATTTACCATACATTGGATTATTTGTCATTGGAGTTGGTATATCTATATTGGTTATTGAAATTTAGGTAGCTGGCTATTTCATATGACATTGACTCGACAATTACAACTTTCAGATGAATTGCCAATGATTTGGGGGTAAACATTTGTTTCCATTTTATGATTTCGTAGGATGACATTGTATGTATATTGTCTATGGAATGTGTTTGGCGGTCGAGATATTCCATCGTTAGTCATATTAGCAATCTATTCTATCGGTACTAGCATCTACTACACCATCACATTCAACTTTCACATATTCGCGGCCGCTTTTGGAGTATTGGTACTAGTGGTAGGGATATTGCCAATTTATCAGATTTGGAAATTGTCGAAAACCAATCCTGGACATACTCGAGAGCTAGCTATTATATTGACAGTCGCTATAAGCGGATATTTGATCGCATTTGGATTCTGGAATACCGATAATTTGGCTTGTGATCAATTACGTGAATTAAGGGGTAAAATCGGTATTCTATCAGTGTTTCTTCAATTTCATGGTTGGTGGCATATGTGGACCGGGTTATCAGCATATTGTCTTTATTTGTTGGCCAACTACATGCGACTTATCACACAAGGTAACAAGGATGTGTATGTGAAATGGTTTGGGCCTTATCCTGTCATTTTAACAAACAGAGAAGTGGTAGAAGTATCAGCAGATAAGAAGCCAATTGAAGTATAATAAAAGAACTCTAATTCTAACTGATTTCCAAGACACTTTGACGAATTATATTTCGTTTTCGCTCAAAAAATTCTGACGATAGTCATTTTAGATAATATATTAAGAAACACAGATACGAATAAATTGACGTTCTTTGAGGTAAACGACCCCAGTGAACCAGAGCAGAACAGGGAAAGTAACAACCGTAAACGCAATCGCAATCACATACCCACACCAAACTGGTATCGAGAAAAAGTCCGCTAAAAAGGGTATCAGTAAATTCGTATTCCAATTCCCAGTATAAAGTCCAAATGGTAATAATGTCAATACAAACATAACAATAGAAGACGGGAATTTAAACAATACCAAATACAAAAACATTTTCCAAACTGTTCCGTTTAGTACCGTACTTTTCACATGCTTCAGTAGTCCATTCTCATAATTCAATTCCAGATTGAGAGAATCCATACCAACTTTCTCTTCAAACAGAAAAGAATGCATATATATTTCAAATTGAAATAGGTAGATCCAGGATCGACATGAGATGTACAGAAGCGCGATGCCGATAGGAAAAAGAATCAGTAGTGGGATGCTGGTGGAAGCCGTTGTAACCCCCCATACAAATACAAACACACCCCAAGGGAAGTTGAACAGCAGGTAGTAGATGTAGGTTGCGTACAAATTGATCTGAAATACATGTGCGAAATAATTGAATTGGATCATTAAGTTAATTTGGATTTTGGCTATTCTTTGGATGTTGGCGATAATTTATACGTTTTCAGATGCTTTTTTTGTTGGTCACGAACGCATTTAGTGTGTAAAAAGCATAAAGCAAACACAAAACGGATCATTTCATTTAATACGAACGCATTGATATGACATACACACTACGAAGCAATCTGTAGCGGGACTGTGTACATGACAATCAACCTTCAAACTCAGTTTACAACCTTGAAATATAACAAAACATCACTGATTGTTGTTGTCTATAGTCTTTTATTTTGGTCCATTGGGCTCATTGACAAAAACTAGATAACTTCCACGTCTTGGAGTTTTGTTCCTCAGCTGCTGATAGCTTAACTGCTGCCATTTGTGGAAAAGTGGGTTCGCCAACTGGTTCAATCGCAGTCCCATTTGAACTAGATGAATCGGATGTAGATTGTCGAGTTTTCGGAATGATAGGATTGATAGGCTCCCAAAGATCTTCTTCTTGCAAACTCATTTTAAACGCTGCATCCAATTTAGACGTGGCGGAAGCATACTGTTCCAACACTATCTTCTCGTCAACATTTGCAAAATCTTCTTTTTCTGTTGATTTATCTTTGAAAATTTGCCAGTATTCTGGCCGAGATACTTGAGATTCAGGAATGGAACATTGTCCATCCATGTGGAATCGCTGGGACATAGAAGCGGGGCGGATACGAGACATTTCAATAAAGTATGGAGAGTGTGAAGTATTGAAATGTGATGCATCTCCAATATATCTAATGCCAAATTTGTCTCCCTGTACATCTACGATGCGGGCAAGAGTCATAACTTGGGAGTCAGTAATACCGAATTCCTTGTTATTGTACGCTTCCCAAGACAATGGAGCTTCCACAGTATCTCCGATATCTAAGCATTTATAAGGGCGAACTTTTAAAGTCGTATGATTTTGATCTTCTAGGAAACCCATACCGCCAAATATATCATTTTCATCTGTACTTTCAATTTCCGAAGTTGATTGCGAAGCAGCATCGGTGTCAGTGACTGAGCCATCAAGAAATTCATAGACTTCTGGCCCTTTGTAAACCGCATCTATCCAATTGCTTGAGTCACTGCGTTTACATTGAACAAGTTGCCCCACTTTCGGAGTTGTAATGAATTCCTTGGAGAATCCAAGTGTAACATGACTGGTAAAAACTGTTGGATTGGATGGGATGGGGATAAGCTTATCATTGATTACGTATCCTTCTGGGGTTACTTTCAGAGTCTTAATAACGGAATCTGTCCACGAATGCCTGGATTCTTGGATCGAAATAGATGCATCAAGAGCAAACCCTCCAGCACACCAAAGGCCGTTTCTCTTTCGTTCCGTTTGCCCACTTTGTAAATACTGCACAGCGTACCATTCGCCGTCAGGGAGTGCCAAAATTTTGCATGGTGTCATACCAAGGTAATCATTTTGATTTTGATCAATTCCTTGCAAGTCTTTCTGTTCTCGTTTACATTCCACAATGCATCCAATACCGGCGGTGCATATAATCGTATTGTAGATACACATTGAAAGAGATTGATATTTCAAAAAATTGAAATATGCCTCTGGATGAACGTATCCATGCATATAAGGATCCAAAGCGCGTTGAAATGCTTGTCTCCAATAGAAACGTAATGATTGAACAGAAAGTCCCGCTTTTTGAGACACAATGACTTGTCCACCCATTTTTCTACCTTCTGTGATATATTCTAAATGGGTTCCTGAGTTTTTCAAACTGCTAATATGATCACCCAATGTTGTGAATATAGGCAGTGGAGGAATGACACAGTGTAATTCAATCATACGAACGAATCGTGCCCAAGATGCTACATATCTCTACAAACAAAATAAGAAACCCAACCATACCTCAAATGGAAGTGAAGAAATATCAATTTGACTTGGCTGGATTCTATCACGCCAAAAACTGACACTCTCTGGGGACATGGCAACAGAGTAATCAACATCCACATTCAAAATTGAGGTCGAAAGTTTGATGTTTAATATTTCAAGTTCTTTCTCCAAAGTCGATAGTTTCCCGTCAATGACCATTTGAACAGATTGATTGACAGATGTAGATTTACTACTATCGTCCGCTAAATCAATCAAATGGTCAATGGAAGACAAAACTTGCTGGATTTGTTTTTCGATATCGTCAGGATTGGTGAGGAATAATTTCACTTTGGATTTGACATTTTGCTTCTGGGATTCTCCAGTGGAATCATAATCATAAGCTAGTGCTTCTGCAATAGATTTTATCTTATTTTGGATTCCTACAATGAGACTGTCTCTGATGTTTTTAGGTAGTTTTCCATTCTTTTGAACAATGGTGTTGATGACTTCCTCAGCCTTATTCCATTTACCCAGTAGTAAATCAAAATCAATTCGCTTATCCAAATTAGAAGTTCTTCGCTCCAAGAGACCCAGAATAGTTTTACCACCGTCAAATATGTAACTAGCAATAGTGATTGGATCCATTGAATTTCTGTAAAGCAAAAATTGTGTTAACGAAATATGAAACACTATGGGAGACAAGAATTGTTCCAAATTCGGACTTGGACAACCATATCAATTGTTATTGAAGGAACTCGAGTTGCCATTGAAATCAATATCAGCAGATGAATTAACCTGAGCTTAAAAGTTTCTATAAAAGTTCTCTTAAATTACCATGGTATAATGTGTAGATATATCTTTTCGTGAGTTGATTTAAGTTTTGGTGTGCCAGTGACTATGTTTTACTCATTTCTAAAGAGCTTCCGCCATTAGAGATATGGGCTAGCCAATCTCTAATGGCCTAGCCATTCTCTTGTCTTGGAAGTTATAAATTCTGTTTTTAGTATCACATTCAGTCGACTTGTTTTTTGTTTTTTCTTTGTGAAGTAAGGATAATTATATTTGTTTTATTGATCATCATGTTCACTTGGGTTTGTTTTTATAAATTGCAAAGGAATTACTTCCTTGTATTTAGTTGGTTTTTTTATATTTTGGTTGGATTATATTTAGTAGGTTGTTCTTTTTATGTTTTTGGATACTTTTATGATATGTATAACATGTACTCTTCTGGTTTCCATCATTGTGACAGTATACGCTACAGCGACTCCGATGGCAGGTGATTAGAAAATATAATTCATATATCATAATAGGGCCATTTGAGGTAATTAATGACTTTAAAGTATATTCAGATTCTTTCAATTGGGAAAAAAAATCTTCAAACATTTTTTTATCTTGTCTCATGAACACAATTCACTTAGCGGAAACCATTCAACTTCTCGGTGCTTCTGGAACTGGAAATGTCGAAATCAAGGATTTCTCAGGAACTGGTAGAGGTCTTGCTGCCACAAAGAAATTCAATAATTCAAGTCAAATTCTGTCTGTCCCTCTAAAATGGTGTTGGTCTGCTACTTCTGCTAAAGAACATCCATTACTGGGAACCATAGTATCTAGAGCTGATATCTCAGATGATGATTGTTTGGCAGTTTTGTTAATGTATTACTCCCATAAATCATTTTCAAAACTCTCCAACAATGAGTTGTTGGCATTGGGAAATGTTGAACAATTGGATTATATCCGTAGCTTACATGCATCTGTGTTGCCAACAGAATACACAAACTCTATTTTTTATTCGGATGACGATCTTGATAAATGTTATGGTTCTTCTTTATTCAATATTTCCACTGTCCTTAAGAATCAAATCAAAGAAGATTACATGAATTTATTAATGAATGTCTTTAGTCAGAACTCCGATACCTTTCCACTCTCCGATTATACATTAGAAAAGGTATTGTATCTGTCGTTTAATTCATCTTAGTATATGTGGGCTTTATGCACAATTTGGAGTCGATGTATGGATTTCTTCATTCCTCAATCAACTGGCACATCAACACATATGAGATGTTTAGTACCATTTATGGATTTATTCAATGGGTCTTTATCCGTATCACAATGTCACCAATACGATATCAAAACCAATTCTATTCAAGTGATTGCTGGTAAAGATTATCAGCCTGGTGATCAAGTAAGAATATCATTTAGTCTTACGTTAGGTATTTATCAATTACGGAATCATATCAAATAGCAGGTTACTACGACTGTATGGATTCGTCATGCAAGACAACATTAATGATAATTTTGAATTGGTACTAAGCACTCATCCATTGTCGCCATTGTATGATGAAAAGGTCAGGATATTCAAGCGATTTGGAATGGATCCAAACTCAACTTTTTTATTAACAAAAGAAGATCCTATGCCTGTTAATGTATTACAGTACTTGAGAATTCAGCGTGCTAATGATGATGAAATTCAAGCCGTTGGAAATGTGACAGGTGTGGTTTCGCTTCAGAATGAGTTAGAAATACTCAATGCTCTGCAAGAAGCAATAACCGCCATTTTATCCAATTTTGCATTTACTATTCAACAGCTTCATGATATGATAGCCACAATGGAACCAGGATCACCATCTTGGAATTGTTCCATTGTAAGTATATCAGAACAAACTATACTTTCATTGTCCCTTTCAAAATGTCGGGATTTGATTGCAGCTTATACTTGTGGTCATTGTAAAAAATCACAATTAGGTTTGAAGAAATGTGCAAAGTGCCATCAGATAGGATACTGTGATAGACAATGTCAACTTGCTGATTGGAACCAACATAAACAAGTATGTAACAAATAGAACTCTCCTTGAAATAAACCTTATATTGTTACAATATATTTCTTCAGGCAGTATGTTGATCAATTGAGTTGTAAATTTTTTGTGCTATTAATTAGAGGTTTCTTTCGTAATCGTCTGAGGCAAAGCGTACGTTTGTACATATAGTTTTGATTGTTAGATTAATCTGAAGTTCTTTGAGGTAAACCAAAAAGTAATCATTGATTTCAATTGATTGCCATGTACACAGTCCCGCTACATATTGCTTTGTAGTGTGTATGTCATATCAATACGTTCGTAGTAAATGAAATGATCCGTTTTGTGTTTGCTTTATGCTTTTTTTACACACTAAATGCGTTCGTGACCAACAAAAAAAGCATCTGAAAACGTATAAATTATCGCTAACATCCAAAGAATAGCCAAAATCAAAATTAACTTAATGATCCAATTCAATTATTTCGCACATGTATTTCAGATCAATTTGTACGCAACCTACATCTACTACCTGCTGTTCAACTTCCCTTGGGGTGTGTTTGTATTTGTGTGGGGACTAACAACGGCTTCCACCAGCATCCCACTACTGATCCTTTTTCCTATCGGCATCGCGCTTCTGTACATCTCATGTCGATCCTGGATCTACCTATTTCAATTCGAAATCTATATGCACTCTTTTCTGTTTGAAGAGAAAGTTGGTATGGATTCTCTCAATCTGGAATTGAATTATGAGAATGGACTGCTAAAGCATGTGAAAAGTACGGTACTTAACGGAACAGTTTGGAAAATGTTTTTGTATTTGGTATTGTTTAAATTCCCGTCTTCTATTGTTATGTTTGTATTGACATTATTACCATTTGGACTTTATACTGGGAATTGGAATACGAATTTACTGATACCGTTTTTAGCGGACTTTTTCTCGATACCAGTTTGGTGTGGGTATGTGATTGCGATTGCGTTTACGGTTGTTACTTTTCCTGTTCTGCTCTGGTTCAGTGGGGTCGTTTACCTCAAAGAACGTCAATTTATTCGTATCTGTGTTTCTTAATATATTATCTAAAATGAACTTGTATTTTAAATACATAAGCGTTCCCGCGAGCGAAGTGATTTATCTAACTGTCGACGATACTAACAAATAGGGATAATTGACATTTGTTCTTTATTTACTACCAACTACTCGCCTTTAGATTTTGCTACAACAACTGGGTATGGTCCAAGCCACTTGATCATTATACCTTTCCTTCCTAATACAATCAATCTCATGTACTGGACTAAAGTGTCGGATGTGAAAGCCCCTAAACCTGTAAACAAATGCCACCATCCATGAAATTGAAATAGAAACGAAAACACTCCCACTTTGTCACGTACCGCTCGTAGTTCTTCACATTTCAAATTGTCAATATTCCATAACGTGTACCCAAAAATGTACCCGAAATATACAAGCCCAAACAATCTTAGAAGTTGTCGTGAATGGCCTGGGTGGGTTTTGGACATTGTCCAGATATGATATAGTGGGAAAAGTCCTCCTGCAATAAGCATCATCATAAATGCTGTTTCAAAAAAAGCAAAATCAAACGTCACTAGGTAATGGACGATAATTCCCATTGATACCACTGACAAAATTATGATAGAGAAAACGTTTGAACTTCGAAAGATGTTAATACCGCAATACAAATGAAAAGCAGTTCTAGAGATAGTTAATAGATCTATATATCTACTTACCCAAAGATCATGGGCAGTTCATCCGAGAGCTGCATCTCATATGTAAGTGTCATATGGAATGCAAAACTTCCTTTCTATTAATGGCACAATTAGATCACCTAAACCAATAGCAAGAGCAGCCAAATAAAGAAAGTAAGTCCTAGTTTCGCTCTTTGTCTGATAAGCACTCCAAAATCCAACCAAGCTTAACAAAATATAGTTTAAATTGGTCAGGGTATTCCACCATTCTGCAATAAAGGGGGATACTGTATAGTTTTCTTCACACCAATCCATAGACGAAGTAGAACTCCAAAATCCATTTTTGTTTCTGTCCATATCGGCAGTTAATTCCCTTTTGACATTGAAGGACATTGTTTTAGGAATAGGAAAGTTGAAAATGGATCAAAAGGGACAGACAGTGACACAAAACACTAATTCCATATTTTTTGATCCTAATGTTGATCACTCCAGAATTGGACAAACATGGAGCATATAGTTTGATATCCGTTACAACAAACAAAATATTCGCACTTGAAGATGTGCCAAATTATTATGGTGGTAAAATAGTCAAAGAGCCCTCAATGATGTAATCAGTGTTTCATGTCAGTTAGATTGGCATGTCCATGAGGATGTGTGGCAAGTGAGTCTTATATATTGTAGATAAAATCTTATGTATGTAAAACAAAAATTCATATACTGCGAAGTTCATTTTATTTGTTTTTCAAAAAGAGACTAGCAAATTCTAGCATTTGCAAGGTTAACATTATTGACAGGTGAAGATGCAGTAAAACTATTGTTATCTCCGCATTGCCAACGTGCAGTACTGCCATTAACTAAAACAGCCTTCCAGCTAGCAGCAGTGCCGGCTGGAATATTAACGGATCCACTCCAGACACATACAGATCCTTGACAATTAGTAGCAGCCAGTTTAAGCGCGCCAGTTGTGATCCAGCTACCCAATTGTGGGATAGAACCTGCAACAACGATGTTCTGGCCTACAGTGGTTGAGACACCAGATACAGAGAAGTTAACAATTACACCTGATGGTGGGGTAGGGGTAGAAGAAGAAGTAGTAGTTGATTGTACAACTGTGGTGGTGGCTGGTAAGGTTGTAATAGAGACGGATGTAGTAACAGGATCAGTAGTAGATGACCACACACCATCAGCAGCGGAATACAAAGCAAGCACTCTTGATTTATCACTAGCACGAATTCTAACAGTGGTCATTTTGTTACTATCAACTGTATAAGCGATTTGCTCTTGGTTATTCAATTCAACACCTGGCCATTTGACACATGATTGACCAGATGCATATCCATAAAGCATATTACAATAGACGCCAGGTTCTAATCCAGTAAATACTGATTGAATGAAGTCTTCATTTCCAATTCCACCTTGTGCACTGTTGAATGCAACGAAGGCCTTACCAGGAACGTTCCAATGAATTCTGTTGGTACCAGCAGATTGAATAGTAACCTGAGGGGCACCCATGTGGTTTCTAACTTTAACCAATGGATACACATCAGACAAACGGTGTTGGCATTGATAGGTTGAAGGGCATTTGTTATCAATAATAGGACCCATTGGCAGTACATAACCTTTGCTGTCTGTTGGAGACATGTAAACATCTTGAACTTCATCTGCAAGGTATTTAAAGGTAAATCCTGAGTGAATGGTAGAGATACCCCAAGGGTATAAAATATTGAACGCAATAGCTTGTTTATACCACCAACCACCATTAACATGGAATAAAGCATAGTTTTGAAATCCATCAATACGTCTTTCGACATCATGGTTTTCGATAAATGTGGTGGATGCACCACTTGAAAGCTTGAAGAAATTGAATTCGTTTGCTAATCTGTCAATAGTCTTTCCATCTCTGTTGCGGAAGTATTGACCAATTCTTTGGGCATAGTCAAAGTTCAATACACGTCCTAATTGTGGGAAGTTTTGATAATCATTAGTGCTTCCGATTGCATAGAAAATTTCTTGGGTGATATAAGGTTTGCGACCTGCATAAGTGTTTTTGAGTCGACTGAATATGTAATCAACGTCAGCGAAAGGAATATGCTTGGATGCATCAATTCGGAAACCAGAAACACCCATATCGATCAGTTTGTTTAGAAATTCCACAGTTTTGGCACGAACGTAGGGATGATCAGTTTTAAAGTCAGCCAAATCAACCAAACGGCAAGTTTGCACTTTCCAGTCATCAGACCATTCATTATCAGCAATCTTTCTATTACACAAATTATCATTGAAATGCTCAGCAGTAAAACCAGAATCTGGGAAGTTTTCTGCAAATGGCTTCGAAACCCAAGATGCGTCTGAACCATAACCACCTTTACCAGTTTGGCCCACTCCCACTAAATGGTTGAAGATGACATCTACAACAACATCGACTGATGCGTTTTTACAGGTATTCACCATATCTTGGAACTCTTGTTCGGTACCAAGTCGATTTCCAATTTTAAACCCTATATAATGAGACCCTGAATAGGTTACCAAGTGGTTGGTATGATAAATACCAAGGATTAGGTGGTCCACCAGCGAAATTTTGACTAGAGTGTGCTTGTACAGGACTGACTGACACAAACGAGAAACCCTTTGGACCCAAAAATTCTTTACATTCTCTAGCGATATCTGTAAACTTCCATTCAAACAATTGTACACTGATTGCACGGTCGTTGACTGCAAATTGCGCAGCGGCTAATGCAAAGAGAAATGGACTGAACATTGTTTTGAAATGTTACCATTTTTGGTGGTTTTTATAGTCACTTCCATGTCTTTGCCTTTTGAGGTCATGTGCGGGTACTTAATCGAGGTTCCAGCCATAATTCAACTCTATTGTGCATTCTAAGTTGAAACGGCCAGATTTTTAATGGCGCAATTGGCATATTAAATATTGAGCGTTATTGTAGTTTAATTTAATCGAGCCTAACCTATTTTGCTCATCTGGTCTGTCCAAACAAAAAAATTGTGATGTCAGTTGACGTTACACATGCACTCAGGTGATATCAACAACGTGATCAGCTGAAGGGTGCAGTCACCTGATGGACTGATGATGAATATTCTTTGCTAGTTCAACCGCCTGACTCACTGGAAGACCATCGTACTTTCATGGGTATCGTGATTCAGTTCCCTTACCATAATAATCTTCTTTTATTCTCACTCATACTACCATAAATGTTTTCACATAGTGAAGAATACAATGAATTTAAAATAGTTGTTTTTTCGATTTCTCATATAGTGATGTGAATGTGAATCACGTAATTAATGTTTTTACCAATTAGTCAATGAGCTGCCAAAGCCCTAATCAACTGACATCACACCCTCACAATTAAACTGTATCAAATTATACAAGTTTTATTGAATCGAGGCGAATCACGGGAATGTCGCATGGTTGATCATTTTGATTAAATTACTTTGATTTGAAGTATTGACTGATTGCGTTTTGACGCCCTGCAATAGGGTTTTTTGATGATGACGATGATGTTGATGATGTACCTTTTGAAGCGTTGCGATTCGTTATAGTTGGTTTGATTTGTTCAGTCTTTTTTCGAACTCCTTGGAAAGTAGATGGAAACATTTTGGCTCTGCCTCCCATTCCATCACTTGAATAGGGTATTGAAGTATGCAAAGTTGACATGCTAGAATGGCCTGCTCTCGAACGCATCTGTACAGATATGAGCAATATATATTACCATCGAACCTGGAACACATACAGATCTATTTACAGGTGGGGGTATATTGATTTTGAAATTTTCTTTCTCCATGGAATGATTAACGGAATATAGAGCCAACTAAGAGCAAATTTAAGAATATCATTGTTAATACCTTTGATTCGGAAATGGCCTTTTGCTAAAATGTTGTAAGTGAATTCAAAACATACCAGTTCCTGTTATAAGCTAAATTTCGTTCACTAACCTCATCTTTATCGTTTAATTGGATTTTCAGCTTTTGTTTCTCTTCCTTTAGTTTGAATGCCCGATCTCTGAAAATATGAAACTGGTCTGTAGCTTCTTCCAGTGCTCTGTTGATTACAAAAGTACACAGCTTACTTGAAAATAGATCGAAGAAATCCAAGCATTTCATCCCTTGTTTGTGATGAATTTTCCAATTCGATTAATTTGGATTGCCAATCATGGGCGGTTTTCACACTGTAGTTTGAAATGCTCTCAATACTGATCGATTTAGGACTGAGTCAATTTACACTTTATAGGCCTTTAGTCTCTTTTCAAGTAAATCATTGGCATGGCTTGTTTCCTTATACGTTAAATTCCTAAGATACCTAATATTAACTTTTATAAAACTCTCATACCTTTAATTTGTTTTGCAATAATTCTGTGGTTCTTTTGTACTCCTAGGAAGTCAACATACTCTACTATAGCTTACTAATTGTTTTTGATGCAATGCTGTATTTTTTTTAATCAATTCTGTGCATTCATTTGTCTGATCTAGTTTCTTTTTCTTCAATAAACTATTATCATGCTCCAATTTTGACACTTGACATAGTAAGTTACTGATTTGCTCCTGTTGCTGTTGAACGAGCGTATTGAGATTATCAAACTCTGCATCATTTGCATCATCACTGTCTGTATCTGAGTCAGCACCGTTAGCATTTTGAAGGAGTTGTAATTCCAAATCTAGTAAAAGATTAGTAATTGAAATCGATGTGTGAAGAGAGATGTATTACAACATCAATGTATGATGACGGCTACCTCTAATTTGAACAGCTCGCGCTTCTAAGTCTCGAATTAGTCTTGTGGTTTCTGGGGCTGCAGGTTGAATTTGAATGGTGGTTGGTTGGATATCTGTTGGCTTGATGACAGAAAAGATACTATCTGGAAGATATATTAACTTGAAAACATTCAAATCCTTTCGAATTGGGGCTCTACAATTTGGGCAAAGATTCGATGTAATATTTGAAGATAGAAATCGTAATAAGCTATCAATCAGATTAAACTACTTACCAGAAAGAATGAAATATATGGTGGCCTTTTAGTTTAAGTAAAATTCAAGAAATTACATGCTGGTGTTAAACAGACCATCGATGGTGTAGTATGTGCCAACTTCAAGAGAGGACTCTTATCTGGAATTTCCTGTTGCTGTCTGATCGATTCTAAGCAGATAGAACAACATTCCTCATCTTTATAGCTGACTGATTCTATAGAACCAGTAGTTGTTGTCATTTTCGGGGTCAAATTCAATATGTTTGTCCAGTGAAAACTAAAGATTGACCACTGTAGTGAAAATACCAAATTTAAGGAATGAATTAAACATAAAGAAGCTTTGTAAACTTTATTCTGAGGTAACTTTGTGCTCAGTGTAAGATCTCAGTACCTATATAATTTCAAAGCAAGTGGAAAACAAACAGGGATGAAATGCAAATAGATAATTATATACAACGTATACTCCTAGATCAGTGGTTCAACTTAGAATCCTACTTCATCATGTACAGTTCAATTCATGTTAAATTAAAATTGGAATTGTCTTCAAAGATTTTTTACCCAATCAGAATGAAATTCTCTCATTCCATACAGCTTAATTCAGCACCTGAATGGAGGGATCATTACATGTATCTAAAATCAATTTAACTCTTTAAAGTGCATATTCTCGTTTAAAAAAAATCACTTACATTCTGGAGAAAGCGACCCTTGGTTTAGGAAAACTACCTGCTACAACTAATGATTTGGAAGATATGATCATGTCTCCTTCTGTTCAATCTCCTAATCTAAGACCAACTACAGATCCTGAAGCGCAACCGTTGTTGGATAATAGTGGGGTTCATGAAACATTATCCATTGATGAAGCAAACAAGTAGTACCAGTCTTAAAATCTTACTCCATTCTTTAGGTTCTTTTGCGCTTGCCTTGATCAAGAATTGGAAAAGATCAAATCATTCTATTCCAGAAAAGAAACTGAAATATTGAAAAGTTTGAACAATATGACAGCAGATATTACCAAATCAGAGAGACAAGAAGAAACTTATTTGCATTCGCTATGGAAGCAGGAATCATCCGGAAATCTAGCAATCAGCCCTATAAACACTCGCACACCAAACACTAGAGGTGCTTTAGATTCATGGGATGAACAACCAAACTCATCTTCAAACAATCCAGATGAAATCGTGGAAGTAGACAGCGTCAACATCCCCAGACCAGGATTTTTACCTTACTTGATTTGGTCATCTGGATCTTTAAAACATCATCGTCAACAGTTCTTGAAACAAGCCATTAATCTTTTTGTGGTATTTTGCGAGCTAAAAGATTACGTTGAAATCAATGAAACGGGTACCACTCTATTGCATTTTCTCATTTGTCAGGATTTAGTAAAGTGTTAAAGAAATATGAGAAGGTTGTTGGAACAAAGTTAAAAGCAGAATATTTAGAAAAAGTTGAGTCTGAATATCCATTTCTACCAACTACGAAAGCCAAATTGACAGAAGCAATTGATCGATTAATACAATGGTATGCCAGGATTGCTACCGATGGAAAAATTGGAATAGCACAAAATGAATTGAAATCTCATTTGCGTGAGCATGTATTATGAAAGTGTTTCATTGTAGATTGTTTGGGAAAGAAACACAATTTGGAGAGATATGGTAGAAAGTGAACGTAGACGGGAGACGATTGGGTATCTTTGTGAATTTTTATTTAATTACATTCAGGTTTGTATCTGGTGGTCTCAAAGATCAACTCCCATCTTACTCTGTTGTTATTCATGTAACTACTTACCATTTTGAACTGTTAGATTTGTGGATGCCCTTGCTATTTACCAAGTGTTATACCAACGAACATTATTGTTTTGATCTTTTCAGTCATTCTATTGATTGCGATTACTCAGTCTACCATTTTACCCTTGCCAGAACAAACTAACTGCTTAGCAATTCTGGTTTTCGCCTCCACTCTTTGGGCTTTTGAGGTATGATTTGGTGGTTCTCATTCTTTAGGCACTTCCTTTATTCGTCACGTCTATGCTAGTACCGTTTTTAGTTATCGTGTTACGTACAATGACCGATCATGGTGTTCGATTAGATGCAAAATCCACTGCCAAAGTGATTTTTGCTGGTAAATTAACTGAATTAAGAATCCAGATATGTTTGGACCGGTCATCATGCTTCTTTTAAGTAGTTTTTCATTGGCAGCTGCACTCAGTAAGCACAATATCGCGAAGGTGATGGCGGGGCATATTTTAAGTAGAGCTGGCACTAAGCCTGCCTCTGTTCTGTTGGCGAATATGTTTGTGAGTACATTTGCTTCTATGTGGATTTCCAATGTCGCTGCTCCTGTATTGTGCTTCAGGTTAGTGTAACTATCGCTAACATTAGTTTAATTTCAGTATTTTTGACTTTTTAAACATTCTAGCCAATATTGCGTAATCTGCCTTCTCGTTCTCCATATGCTAGATGTTTAGTTTTGGGGATCGCCTTAGCTGCTAATGTTGGAGGGTAATTTTTATTTTTTTGAACTCCATAGGATGGCATCACCAATTGCTAGTCCTCAAAATGTGATTTCAATGGGAATAATGAATCCTCCACCTTCTTGGGGAGAGTGGTTCATTATTGCGTTACCTATCTGTATCGTATTGGATTTGCTAATATGGGGCCTTTTACTACTCATGTATAGACCTACCGAGATGAATGCAACCCCTGCAGAACTGTTTTCTAATCCAATGAACGAGAACAAGTTTTCTTACAAGCAGTATTATATCATATTTGTATCAGTTGCCACAATTTTCTTATGGTGTATTCAAGCATCTATTGAAGAGTATGTTGGAGATATGGGAACGTAAATGTTGGATGTATTTGATAGATAGAGTTGCCATTTTACCAATTGTTGCCTTTTATGGAGCGGGAATTTTAACTAAAGATGATTGGAATAGTATGTTATGGTCAGGTAAGCTACAGTGCTTGGGTAACGATTAGTTGTTATGTTGGCTATGGGTGGTATTGCTTTAGGTAAAACTGTGGCTTCCAGTGGATTATTGGCTGAGATTACAAAATATTTGATTCCTGTATTGCAAGGTAGTTTAAATAGATCGTTTAATGCTTGTAGAAATGTCAGTATTTACATGCTTGGCGTTGCTATCTGCAATTGTCGTTGTTGTTACTTGCTTCATATCCCATACCGTAGGGGCTCTAATTCTATTACCTGTGATTGCAGAAATCGGTCTGCTTCTGCCAGATCCTAGACCAAGAACATTAGTAATGGCTGCAGGTTTGATTCAAAGATTCTTATATAATAGCTTTAATGTGTTCTGGCGGAATGGGTCTTCCAGTTTCATCTTTCCCAAACATGAATGCAATTTCCTTAGAGGATCCTCGTGGTGTACCATGGTTGAAGGTTGTTGATTTTCTTGCAGTTGGACCTATTGCTTCTGTCGCGGCTTGGGCATTGATGGTTACGTTTGGTTATATTATTATGACTTTGATTGACTTCCAATAAAATCAGATTGCTATCTATTTCATGCCTTTATAATGCGATGAACGATTATATTACGCGCTACATAGAATCTAATCTTAATTAACTCTTTCACTGTATGTGGCGTTGAACAAACCAGGGTTTGAAGAATCTTCAATTTTTGATTTCTTCTAAATGACAGTCAAAACTCAACTTCCTTCTGGTGGATTCTCGTTCGATAACTATTCAAGGTACAATCAATTTAAATATGCGATGAAGAGTTTATTTCGGATCTTCAATTATTTTCAATTTCTTCTAATGACTTTAGAAACTTGAATTTACAATCTAATGGATTAAAACCACCTACAACTACGAGTACCGGAACCACCATTGTCGGCTTAATTTACAAGGATGGAATTGTACTTGGTGCAGATACTAGAGCTACAGAAGGCCCTATTGTTGCTGACAAAAATTGTGAAAAGATTCATTATTTGGCTCCAAATGTAAGCTTTTGGAAATCAGCGTTTCATTAAATAGATGTATTGTTGTGGTGCAGGTACAGCTGCAGACACAGAATTTTCCACCGCACTTATTTCTTCAAAGCTAGAATTGCATCGGTAACAAATTAATCAACTAATAGCAAAAGTTTACAAACTGGAAGATCAGCTAGAGTTGTGACTGCGATGACGATGTTGAAACAAATGTTATTCAAACACCAAGGTCATATTGGAGCAGCTTTGGTTTTGGGTGGATATGATATTAATGGACCTCAATTGTACACTATTGCACCTCATGGTTCAACCGATAAACTTCCATATGTGACCATGGGCTCTGGATCTTTGGCAGCCAGTAAATAGATTTGTTATTTTTAACAGTTAGTGGCAATATTTGAATCGAAATGGAGACCAAATATGAACGTAAATTCTTATTTGTTGACAAAAATAGAGAGAAGAAGCAATTCAATTAGTGAATGACGCCATTGAATCAGGAATTTTCAACGATTTAGGATCCGGATCTAATGTGGACGTGACTGTAATTACTAAAGATAATGTTGAATATCTCCGTAATTACGGTAGACCAAATGAAAGAGGAGCCAAAGAACAGTCATACAAATATCCAAGAGGAACTACTCGTACTAATTTTTTCCTTTAACGATCAATAGGAGTCTTGAGCACCTCAACAAAAGAGTTTATTGTAGAAGAAGTAGCTATGGATCTATCATAAGTGATTTGATTAATAAAAACAGAATGAATAACGTTTTCCTAACAACTTAAGATCAATTTGTTTTGATTTGTGTCGTGTTCATGATTATGGTAAACCAGTCTAGATTTTTTCTTCTTCCCCATCAAAAATATGTCAGACGCTTTTGTTGAAGTTAAACCAAAACAAACCCATAAAAACCGAAACCCTCCGAATAATCCCTTCGTCTATTCAAGAGATTACTTGCTGTCTCTGTTTGCTACCGATTATCCGCTTCCTGAAGATTTGGATGTTACCCTTACTTCGTACGTGTTGGAACCTCGGCCTCCATTAGCTCATTTACCTTTATCTGATACTGAAAAGAAGCTATTTCAATTACTTTCGATTAACTCGGAATCTAATCGAAGACCTAATTTTGTGGGCACTCCAAAGCAACCTAGACAAGTGGGAGCTGTCAGAGATGCCAAACCAAGAAACAAAGATAAGGAACGCAACAATCCTGAATTGTGGGATATGCCTGCAGAAGCAGGTGGCTCTTTTGGTGCTGATGGTGTCTTTGGATTCAATAACCTGGCGATTAAAAAAACAGATAATGCCATTTTACAAACAAAGAACAACTGGTCTATCTTGGACAATGAAGTTGAAGGTTCTGCACGTCCGTCCCCTCCTAACAAAGTAAACCCTTTGGATGATCCATTTAAGGCTGCTCAGTTCTTGTCAAATTCAGGAGGACGAGATGTTATGGATATGCCATTTGGTTTTGGAAATCAAAGTAAGCAACCAGCTTTCAACCCAATGTTTGGGGCACCACAACAAGGGTTTGCTCCACAAGTTCAACAATTTGGATTCCCATCTTCTGCTCCTTTCCCGTCTCTCACTAATACTGCGGCACCTCCCTTTCCCACTGGTCAAGTTCCACCTTTCCAATTTAATCCCCCACAATGGAATTATCAAGATCCACAAGGACGCGTTCAAGGTAAATCAATACCTATTTTACTTTTTCTGACCACCATCATTTTATTATTATAGCAGTATGCTAATTTGTTAGGTTCTTATACTTCCCAACAAATGCATGATTGGTATATTGCTGGCTTTTTCCCTGCCAACTTACCAATTCAATGTGTTGGAGACACCGATTTTATTCCACTTTTACAGTTTGTTGAAAAGTATGGTGGTGATGAGCCATTCTTGGTATCACTTAGGGAACAGGAAGCGCTTGAACGTGCATACTATATGCGCCAAGTGCAGATTCACTTTTCAATGGGTCAAAGGAATGACACTTCTATAGCTAACACTGATTTTGGTGGTAGCTCATTTGGATACAGTAGTCCTTCTCCTTTTTCAGCAAATCCATTTGCGCCTCGGTTCACTACTGAGAATCAAACTGAGGAACAGTCTTCGAACCCAGTGGTTAAGGATGGATCCCCCAAGTCATCTGTCCCGTCACCTACAAAGTCTCCCATGCAAAAATCACCTGTACCAGCCGAAGTAAAACCGCCTACAAAAGAAAACAGCCCTGTTATGAAATCAAACGTCATTGAGCCTAAAAAAATGGATCCTTCACCTGCTCCAACCCAAGAAGACCCTAAACCACCAGTAAATGCAACGAAAAAGGACAAAAAGAAAAACAAAAAAGTTGCACCACCAGAACCTGTTGTAGATGATTCAGAAGCACAAGTGGTGGAACCACCTGCTCCAGTTCCTGAAATTGTCGTTAAACCAGCATGGGGTGCCGTAAACGTCGAGAAAAAGAAGGAAAAAATTCCATTGAAGGATATTCAAGCATCTGAACAGAAAGAACAGGAAACTCGAGAAAAAATCAATAGCAAAGTTGCAGAAAAATCAATTCTTGCTGAAGCTCAATCGCTAGCTAAACAAGAGGCTGCTGTTAAATCATCTCCTATCCCAAGTGCTCAATGGGCCACTGCTGCTGCGCCAAAACCAACAAAGAAAACTTTGGCAGAGATTATGGCTGATGAAGCTAAACAGAAACAGCAATCTGAGCAAGTGAAGGCCACTGAAGTGAAAGGATATGCCAAATCAGTTATGTCTGGAGCTGGTGCCAGTGCTGTTCCTATGTCGTTTGCTAGAGTTGCTGCATCAAAAGCTCCTGTCGTAGTTGCTACCGGACCTGTTTTGAAGGCATCCGCTCCAAGCCCTGTTATTGTGGATGGTGCTGATGGTTGGAAAGTTGTTGGTAAATCACCTACCGTTATTACATCTGGAAAGTCTCCATCAGTTTCAGCAACTGCTAACCGCCCAGGTCGATTAAACTATGCTGGTGCTACAGGAAATACTACTGGTTCTCCTTCCAATGCAAATGGCGAAGCTCCTACTCCGTTAACAAAATCTAATGGTGCATCTGCTCAAATGTTAAAATGGTGTCGTGATACCCTTAAGCCAGTATCGAAAGAAACATCTCTAAATGGTATGTCATATAAAAATTAACTTGTAGTTGATGAGTTTATCTCAATTTTAATGTCTGTTGACATCAAAGAATCATCCACAATCACTATGATCTGTGATCATTCTATTGGAGGATTTACTGCGATCGACTCCCGAAAATTTGCAGATGAATTTATTCAAAAGCGACGAGCTGAATTGTCTGGGCAATCCCCTTGGACACCAACAAATGAACCTGCAAAGAAACAACCAGTTGCTGCTGCTTCAACAGATGATGACGCAGGTTGGACCGCTGTTGGTGGTCATGGTAAAGCTCCACAACTTAGTACAAATCCAATCACTACATTTGCAAGTGATAACAAATTTACTGCAGTGGTTGGTAAAGGCCAATCTGGTAACAAAAAGAAGAAGAATAAGAAATAAATGCTGACATGTCAAACTGATTTGATAAGTTGATAAGTGTATAAATTGAGTTATATTATGCACATAATACCAAGTATTGATTAAAAGTTGACCACATGGCTGAGTCGCAATGATTGATAGATGCTATCACGTTGGTGACCTTTTGTTTTTGAATAGAATTTATCAATTGTATTCGACTGTTCTATATGAACATTTTCAGAACCCCAATCAAACTGGACACCATGGCTTTCCAATAAATTGGCTACAGTACTCCAACTGAAACGAATAATATTTGGAAACCCAAAGATAGGATTCAAATTATCCTTTAACCATTTGACAGTTTGTGGATCTATGAAAAACAAATAAACGTTCATTTGAATTTACCAGATGGATATCCGGATCCAAATTCTTTATCAATCTCTATTGATTCAATAAAATTCCAATTTTGAATTGATAAATCTCTTGTTACTTTTGCACAAATACTAGCAGCACTTACAATGGGGAAAAGGGAATCAGCTTTTTTGGTAACAGTAATTGATATTTGAGGAAATATCGTTGATAATTTTTGTTGATACTTTTCTGGTGATCCAACCGTATCAACATAAATCTAAAAAGTTTTTAACAATTATAAAATCATTACTTCGGTCAAGTTCACTCCTTTTGATAATATTTCTTTGATCATATTGATAGTAGTATCATGAGCAATTTCATTAAGATTGTATTTATTTCTTGATTTGATTAAATTTGGTAGTTTACCTTCTAAACATAGATTCAGATATTTCGGCAGGAGAGCATGCATGAACTCCCCAACCAATCCAATCAGTTTGTTTAATATCTTCAAAAAGTGTATCTCTTTGTTCAGGTTTTAATACTTTTGAATCTAAAGAATGAGTTATGATTTGAATTACCAGCAAATCCCATTTCTTTGAGTTTATCAAGATAATCTACAGGAGTATATGCAATTGCATATACCATACTACCTAAAACTGGACCTCTACCTGCTTCATCAACTCCCAACATGTATCCCTTTTTAGATTCTTCAGGTGTTAGATTCAAGTTTGGAACTGGTGAGTAATAGGACCAAGAATTGCATGATTCTACAGGGATGTGTGATGCATTTAAGGTATCCATATAATAGACAAAATCGGACAACAAATTATTTTACCCTTAATCACGGTTTTGGATATAAACGAATAAACGATCTTTGATGTGTAGAAGGCATTTATTACAAATAAAACTGATCTGAACTTAATATAGGTAGTTCATAACAATTCCAACTCTTTACTCTGGTTGTTAGGAATTACAGAAGCCAGCAAAAAAACACATTCCTGATGTCCATTTTTAAATGCTTCCTGGATTGCCATATCGTTACATGCAGTGGGATCAACACGTTCATCTTGTAAGATCAAGTTCAAACATTCCAATTCTCCTTTAGATGCCATCAATCGAACCAAAACATTATCTCTGGCAGCTGGATTGACTTTTGGATGTTTCAATAAAGCTTTTACACATTCAGTATGTCCATTGATTGCTGCTTGGATAATGGCTGAATTGGCACTCGTGCCCGGATTTACTGTTGGATGTGAAAGTAATAGATTTAAACAATCAATATGACCATTTTTACTAGCATTTCTAATTGCTTCTTCATTTTCAGCTGAAACATTCACATCTGGATGAGCAATTAACAGTCGTAAGATGGCTTCATGTCCCCCTAAAGAAGCTGTTCTTATAGATTCATTATATAAAGCGGCAGGATCAACTCGAGCATCACCCAGAAGTAATCGAACACAATCCAAGTGACCGTTTTTAACGGCTGATCGAAATGCATGGTTATTACCTGCAGAAGGATTGACCTTGGCATTTTCCAATAAAATTTGAACACATGATGCATGTCCATTTTCTGCTGCATATTGTATTGCCTGATTGTCGCATATTCCTGCATCTACATCATCACTGTTTAAATACTGCTTTAATAATTGAAATTCCCCTAACTGTGCGGCCAGCCGAACAAGTTCACACATGTTTTCATGTGGGTTTATACATTTTGAATTTCGGATCAATCGTACATCATTTACATCTGGGAAATGTTCATACATTCGTAGAGTTAATGTGTTGTAAAAAACGGGATCAATATCTAGATGATAGATTGCAAAATCAAAGATTTGATTGGAAGATTTAATTAGACTGATATACAATTTTTTACACTCTAATAGATTGATTTTTAGATCTTCGACCAGAACTTTTAGGCTTTCTACATCATCGCATTCAATTGTTCTACAAAGAAGTTGGATAATTCTTTCTTCAGATTGGAATCTAGGATCTTGCTTTATGATTCGTACCGTTTTTGAGTTTAACAGACTTAATGCTGATTCAAAATTAAACCATCCATTCTCTTCCGTTGCTGCAATTGGTAAATGTGTTAGATATTCTAGGCATGGCAGATATTTTTCATTGGATGAAATGTACAAAGCAGAGTGATATGAGACTCTACTATCATTCAACAATAATTTAACACAATTTAAGTGTCCATGTAGAGATGCCCACCTTAAAGCGCCATCATGATAGTCTGACGGATCGACCAATGGATGTTGAAGTAATCGTTTTATAATGGCAAAATGTCCATTTCGTGATGCAATTCGAATAGGAAAATTGTTATTCACGGATGGATCCACATTTGAACGAGACAATACAATTTCGACAATGTCTTCGTAACCATATAAACAACTCCAACATATTAGCCTATTTTTATGTGTAGATAAATCAATTCTACTGTCTTGAATCAGCAGTCGAACTAAACCAACGTGATTGCCAGCAACACAATGATTTAAATAAGGATGAATTCGTCTTGATTCTGAATGATTAAAATATTTAAAAAGATCAAAAGAGTTATCATTAAGTAATAGATGTTCAGCAATTTTCAACACTCCAAACTTGCAACTTTGTTCCAACAAGAATGATTTGCAATTGTATGGTAAATCGAAATGAGTTATAATGAAATATAAATAATCCACTTGTTGATGATTGAACATGAATTGGAATACCATGAAAGGTTGATGAATGAATTGAGACGAATGAATTGAATCCAATCGTAGTCTCATTAAGAGAGGACAGTTTTTAAAATGCATAATAGAATTTTGATAAGCTTCCATTGTTAATGAAGGGGATATATTCAATTGGTATAAATTTCGACAAGTAAATCGTAAGGATTGATAGTCCATGATATGCAAATGAGATGCGATTATTTCCAGAATATCCAACGATAATTCTGACAATTTCATTTTCAAGTTAAGAATCTTTTTTACAAAAGCCCAACACAAGCATCATAACAAATTCACTTGTTTCAAGCGTACCGTCCAGCCTTAGCGTCAATGAACAAATCAGTGTGTTCGAAAGTACTCCTACTAAGAGTGTCTTCATGATTTTATAAAAACCTCAAATAAATGTATTTCACGTCTCCTATCTTCAGTAAAAAAAATACTAAAGGATAAAGAAACGCAGAAAATTAATCTTCTTTGCTGAAAAATTGGAAGACGTCATTGAAAAGGACGAATCACAGAGTGTAGCAAAGGACAATAATTTCAAATTAGGATTTAAAAAAGGGTGGGAAAACCAATGATTAAGCCTCGTTGGGTGACTTCCAAAGAAGTAATCGCATGACTTTGCTATAACAAGACAGTAATAGATAACCGACGTAAAGCTAACTTTGCTAATCAGTATCTAATACAGAACCCGCTTTCGCAGTGACACTTTCTGCCATTTGTTTCGAGGACTTTCCCCAGAGTATTGGTAAGATACGAGATCTTGTTTGTAGACTCCGAAGGCGATTTTCATCACAACATCGAAATGTTGACTGGTTTTCCAAGTCACTAATTTTTTGTTTTTTGAATTTATAGTGGTCGGAGAATTTATGAAAAGCCACATGTGTTTATAAGTAGAATTTCAACCATCTTTTCTTCCATAATTGTTTGTCTATAGGTAAGTCATTTTGATTTGTTTCGCGTTGGTATTGGGGTTAGTGCTGATGATTTCTAATCACACAGACCTGTTCCGAAAGACTTTATGTTGGACAACGTGCATTACTGAACTAAACCCTTTCCATCTTACTATTCATACATCTCATATATTGAATTTCAATCTAACTTTTGTTTATAGGTATTGTTAGGATTTGTACATTAAAATAAATTGTATTCAACCGATTCTTACTGTGCAAGTTTGGTCTTTTTATACCGTTTTTTGTATCGCATGCACAGAGTCGCTAGTTTGATCTTTCTGTGGCAAACTAGCGCTAGTGTTAATGCTAAATAGACAGAATCTTTTGACTACATGTTAACTGGTTCACGTTTGGGGTACTGACTGGCTTATTTATTGGCTGGTGGATCTTTACCTTTAATCAAACATACTATTTGAACTTGACAAGATGAATGTTCAAATACAATATAATTTATTGTGCTATTTACTTGGTACAATGAGTAGAACCTCAACTGGACTCAACTCCTTGAATAATGTCTTTGATTCCATCAACAAATCTTTCAAATCTTCGTTGAACAAGTTGAGAGTAAGTACATTTCGTTGGGGTACCATCCCTATATCTCAAATCGATTGTAACTGGAAATTCAAACATTTGTACTTCGTTGTTTCTGACTGCGTTTGTAACATGCGAACGATCGCTCATTTTGTGAATACTAGAATTAGCTTGGTTGTTGTGGGTGATTGACATTTTATCCAGTACACATTGAATGTTAGAACACCATGAAAATGTGGGGAGTCAGAGTGGCCCAACAAGTAATTGACTTATGGTATATATATGGAATACATCATTTCTACTTCCCTTTAAAATATCAAACACACTTCCATATGTTCTATCAAATCAACGCGTTCTTCACTTTACCTATTCCTTGAATCAATAGTAAAAAATCCCCTATACTAATTTGAATGACTTGCAATCCAAATGTAACTAAACAGAAGAGAGTTTGTAATTTATTAATTGATATGTTATTAGTAGATTGGTTGATTCACAATCAACCATATCTAATTATTTAATTGAACTTGTTTCCTACAGGCCATTGCACTGCAAACCTAAAAGAAGTAGCCCCTACTTCTTTTGGCTCAACGTTTGGTGGATCAATCGCTATTGAAATCTGGGCATGTGACAGGGCAAATGTGATCATGTTCTTGATCTGAAAGAGTATAAAAATAGAGATAATTATCCCATTACCTATCAAATCAAAACATACTATGGCAAAATCATTTCCTCCAAACTATTACGCAAATTTCATCAACAAGAATGTCACGCTTATTCCAAAAGAAAATCTGGATATGAATATGAATTTGGAATCATTTCCCACTGGACAATCTACAAAATCAGCGAACTCTATGAAATCGATCAAGAAAAGATTATCTAATATGTTTACATTGACTCGCTAATTCTAATTCAATCATACTGTTCAATATTTCTTGTTTACTTACAACTTTTTTACAATAATAAATTTTTTGAATCAAATAAAAAAATGTGAGATTCTGTAACGTATCTATGTTAAAATGAATATGTGGTGTACAAAACACTCTTTCATACGGAAGCAATTATCGACTCATTGATTTAAAGCCTAATAGAAGTTCACTGAATTCATATCGCGTTATTCAAGTTGAAATGACCAAGCCATTCATTCAATTGATTTCCCGCGCTTTTCTCCGAATGCTAACTACAAAAGACAACATGTTTAGATTTGGTTTATCAGATTTTAGCTGTGTCTTGCTGAACAAATACAATCTGATTAACGAAACTACTTTTGCAATATACAAAATAAATCAAGATAACGCTAACACTAAAGTATTTTTCAAATGAATCTTACAATAGCTGATGCCATGAAGTCTTAATATGGTTGAATGCAGATGTTCAATTGCGAATTGTAAAAAAATAAACGAAATATTAACTTTTGTGTCAGGTATATCGTAGACAGCGATCTACTAACTCCAAAGTAAAAGTATTACAATGTTTCATACTTCCTTTGGTATTGGCCTCACTTGTTGATGGAATGCTGTGTAGATATCAACCAACAAGATCATGTGATTGAAGGTTAAAATCGAGTAATGAGTATAAAAGAACAGATCACCACCATCAAAGATATCAATATGACAAAATCATTTCCTCCAAGCTATTACGCCAATTTCATCAACAAAAATTCCACGCTTATTCCAAAAGAAAATCTGGATATGAATATGAATTTGGAATCGTTTCCCACTGGACAATCTTGGAAATCAAATACTTCTATGAAATCTATCAAGAAGAGACTTTCTGCTCTGTTTTCAATGCGTTAAAGTATTACCAGTCTGTATCGTTTATTTACAAATTCCGAATTTAATATACTTTTTGACTCTTTAACTTTATGTAACTATGCAGTAACATAGATTATTTTTTGTGTTCTTTGGTCTTGTCGTTAATTCTATACTCACGGATCTATAAAATAAGACGTTTACACTTTCGGGGAATCTAAAACGACAGACTACAAAAAAGAGGTCTTATATTATTTTTAAACGTAAATTTCCCGTAAATAACCGACAGTCATCAATGGAGGTCCCTAAAATTGATAAACAAAAAGATATCAGACTTACAATATACATGCCAAACCAAAAGAAGCAGTTACCAGCCAATTCATATCCTTTAAACATCTTCAAACTACTGATATAAATCAATGGAATTTGAAACATTTGCATTCCAAACAAATAAAATCTCTATGTATAAAAACACATCAATGAAAACTTACAAATTTCCCACCAAGCATTAATACCACTAATTCATGGACAAGTGACGAAATAAAGAACGTCAATAGCATGGCTTCTTGTTTCGATAACATCAAATTTGTCATTGATTCTTGATAACAATGTCGTAATAAGAACTGATGTACTGGTTTATTCCAGTCACGAGCAAAAGCGTCATAGGTTGGTGAATTCCACCAATCGGAATAAAACTGTCGATCAGCAAAACAAGTGATTTCCGCAAAAAAATTCGTAATACACTATGGTAAACATCAACAATATTACATCAAAGAGGAGGAAAAACATGAGAAGCCAGCAAATCATGAATGGAATGATTAATTCGAGGAAAGAATCAATAAAAGATTGTTGGGGTAGTTTATCAAATACAGGCATGACGGAATGTTGGATGGTCAAGAATAAGAACGTAGCAGCGATAATACCACTACAGAGTCGTTCCATGAAATACCATAATCTGAATTTCTCTGTCCTTGGGAATTTGATTTCATATACTAATGAAGGTACCAATTGAAAATCCTATTTATGAAACTCATGAAAAGATTTTACAATGAAATTGGTAAAAGTCAAGTTGGATGGGAAAAACCCTCCATGTTCGGTAGTCAATTCCAAAAACAGATCGTCTCGTTCGGTCAACAAATCATTTGAGATATGTATATCAACCAGCGATTGGTTCTGTAATGCATGGTATCGAATCAACCGGTAATGAAGATTGATATTGTATGAATTGTATGAATACGATTTCATTAAATTCGCTGTTAAATGCAATACGAAATATAACTTTTGAATCTAGATTCATTAAAAAAATCAGTTTTACCCATCCCCATGGTCTGGTGTAACAGTAAACCAGATAGAACAAGTACCAAATGGCTTGGATGACATGTTGTAACTGGGAAGCGTACTTCAATGGTACAATTCCATAAACAATAAATTTCTGAAAAAACACAAAAGTAAATGTACTGAGAACCATAGCCAAATCGCTTTTCAGCATATCAATACCATGTTCACCCACCATCGAGATCATTTCGAATGAGATGAGTGATCCATTGACTTTCCAGAATTCATAGAGGGTGATGAGTGTTTTGAATCCGAGACCTACCCAGAATAGGATAAAGAATCCTCGGAATTCGTTTTTGCCCATCATAAGACGTTCGAAATCTAGGTATGATTGTCGTGGTTTAAATAAACTTTTGAATTTCCGGTGCTTGTATTTACGTACCGGTCGATTCGATATTGGTGTATATTTGAGCGGATATTCATAATCCAAATGTTTTTTTCCATTATCATTATGTTTTATATCTTGTTGTTGAGGTTCTTTTGGTAATTCTGGTTTTTCAATTGAACCTTCATCATTGGAATCGATTAAGGTTTTGTCTTCACCATCGACGGCATCAAGTGATTCTGAATCAATGGACATCTCTGATTGCAATCTGACGTTGAACTCATATAAATGAGGTGGATGCTTCAACAATCGATTCTAATGTTATAATGATTGGCATACTGGTTTAGGAATAGATTCATTAATGACTTTATGGACAAGTTGTTCAGCAATAGTATCAATGACCATATCAGAATGTGTTTCTGTTATGACATCTCTTACTAGTTTTTCGGCAATGAGGTCTGTGGGTGATATTACTGGATTTGAATCCTGAATGGTTATTCCTACTTGATTTACCTGAATATCTGTCATTGATTGGTAAAGTTCAGATGGCTTTTTCTATTAGGTTCCAATTTGGGAACTCACACGAGTGTTTCATCTGAGTCAAACCATCACAAACTTTGTATAAATGATTTCAAATTGAACATCTTCAATCTTTAAATACCCTAAGGAATCTCAAGTAAAGTTCTCTCGCGATTTGTACGAATCATAACTATTCTATTCCTTCGCGTCATAGAAACCAATTGATTATGGCTATGCTCAATCAATCCTACCAACTCTAAAACACACCTCAATCACTTATACCTCCATTTAATTTTTTTATCTCACATTAAAAATAAAAATCAATACAGTTAAAAGTATTATTAATTTAAGAAATTCAGAAAAAAAACACGAAAAGGGCCGAAATATGTACAACAAAGATTACAATCACTGAAGAGTCCGTTCCCATGTAGTAGGTGCATCTATGGTAACAGTTTCAGAAGGTTCAAGTTTCTCAACTTTCCACGACGTTGACGGTTCGAATTGTGTGGTTTGGTCAGATAAGAGTGTCGTGTCATTGCTGATCATATTGGCCAATTCGTCTAGATCCCAGTTTGGTGTGCTGGAATTGTGCCTTGTGGTGTTTGGAATATTGGAGTCAATCATTTCTCCAGTAATTATTTTGGCTATTTCACCCAAATCCCACTCTATTTTATCTGGTTTTGATTGGGTGGTTGTATTAGCTACTTCGCTTCTTTTGACACGTTTTGATTGAATAGGTGGGGTTTGTGTGTTGGACTGAAAGCCCGGTTCCTTTCGCTTTTCATTCGGCTGTTGTGGTGATGTTTGATTTACAGTCGCTGCATTGGATTTTTGATTACTTGGTTGAAATTCAGAATGGGGAAAGTTTGGATCACCAGAAGCGTCACTTTGTTTCGAATCCAATGAAGGTAGGTTGTTAACGAGGAAATCAAGTGAAGTAGTATCAATCGGATTAGAAGTCATTTGCTTGTCTTGATCAGCCAATTCCTGAACTTTTCCAAGGGTACGAAGCCTAGCCGACATATTAGCTGTGGTTTCGGTTTTGTTGCGTTTGATATCTTGACTTGACAAACTACGTAATCGACGCCTTTGATAGCATCTAATACAATTGAAGCGACCAGCAATTTCTGGGTCGTTATACCAAGATGTAGTCTCTACTGACTCACAGGTACCACACTGGCGACGCTGGGTAGTCCCATCAGGCAAAATGTCCATTCGGGTCATGTTTTGCTGTGTGTAACATTTACGGCAAACATGACCACCTAATTTTTTCCTGTCCTTGTACCAACAAGACGTACGAGTAACACCACAATGACCACATTTTCTTCCCGAAAAGCCTGAGCTTTGATTAGAGGTGGCGGAAGTAGGAGTGGGAGTCTGAGGAGATTGCTGGGTGGTTGCATTGGAGTTTGTGGGAGTTATTTGTGTCGGCAGAATTTGTCCATAGCAAGCAGCACACAAGACACCAGTAGTGTGATTCGGATACCATTTGATTTCAGTATGTTGTTTACATGCAGAGCAATCACCCAAGGGTGGATTGGGCAAGGATCTATTCCAATCACAAGTTTGGCAGAATAATTGATCGTCTTTTGCTTGAACCCAAGCGTTTGTGGTGGTTGTGTGACAGAGGTTGCAAGATTGTAACTGAAGAGAGTTTCGTTTTCTCCAACGTTTCCTATAACAGTTTTTACAAATGAAGCAACCCAAGCGTTCATGGTCATTGTACCATTGGGAAGTAGTGTTGGCACAGCAATCGATACATGATCGTTTATTAGAGAGAGGTTTTGAGTCAGTTTTGAGATCATCGGTGGATTTAAAGGAGGAGTGTAGATCTGGGAAAGTAAGAAAGGATAGAGTACCTCTAAGTTTCTGAATTTCATCCTGTTGTTCAGAGATGATTCTATGGAGTACAACTTGTTCTTCTAAGGCTTTATAGTATTTTTGTTGAAAGTCACAATCTGAATCTAGATTAGAGTCCATAAGTAATATAAAGAGTAATAAGAGATAAAATAAGAAATTAATTAAGGTAGTATTAGGATAGTGATAATTAGGATAGTATCAAGATAGTAGTAATTAGGATAGTTAGTATATAAGACAACAACCAAATTGGAATGACACGCCACGAGAGTGATCGACAACAGACCACCCCCCAGGAGTCTGTTGTCTTGCGTTGCTGCTAGTATCTGTTACTAGTAACAATTGCTAGTATCTCTTGTTAGTGTTTGTTGTTGATAATTATTATATTAGTATCTCTTGTTAGTGTCTATTCATTCACTGTTAATAGTTTAAATAGTTATTATTAGTAGTAATCATTAGATGTAGTTTTAGTGAAATTAAAGTAGTAACAATGTACAGGATGGAATATTTACAAAGTATTTTAATTAAGCACTAGACAATACTACCAATTACTATACTACCAATTACCAATAACAAACAACCAAGCAAACAATTACTCAATGATTTACTAAACCTTCATTCATTACCCTTGTTGCTTGTGTTCCCGCAAACGCCATTCAAGCCTTCCTTTTGGCGTTCTTGTATATCATTTGTTTTTCATCCTTGCTTTTTTATCTTCAAAATGGTAACTTACTCTCTCTCATCAGCAGGACGAAAATTATGATGTTATTGTATTAGGAACTGGTTTAACTGAATGTATCTTATCCGGTTTACTCTCTGTCGAAGGTAAGAAAGTCTTACATATGGACAAGAACGATTACTATGGTGGTGAATCTGCTTCCTTGAACTTGACTCAGGTATTATAACTACTGCCATTAACTTCTCAGGTATCTCTTAGCCAATCTCATTCTGTAGTTGTATCGCAAATTCAGAGAAGGTATGGCTCCCCCTGCTCAATTTGGCCGTGATCGTGATTATAACGTTGATTTGATCCCTAAATTCGCCATGGCTTCCGGTGAATTTGTTAATATCCTTTACCATACTGATGTTACTCGTTACCTCGAGTTCCGTCAAATTGAGGGTTCCTTTGTGTATCGGGATGGAAAGATTTCTAAAGTCCCAGCAAACACTCAAGAAGCTTTGCTTTCTCCTCTCATGGGAATCTTTGAAAAACGTCGGGCAAAGAGTTTCTTTGAATTCATTCAAAATTACGACTTTACCAACCCTGCCACTCATCAAGGTACCAATTAACCAATATCTCATTCATTTAGGTATTCTTTCTAATTTTAATCATTAGGTATAAGTCCTTTATCTCTAACATAAGGTATCGACTTGAACACTGCTACTATGGTTGATGTTTACAAAAAATTCGGTTTGGAAGCTGGTACCCAAGACTTTATTGGCCATGCTATGGCTTTACATTTGGATGATACCTACATGACTGCTCCTGCCAGAGATACTTATGAACGAATTTGTCTGTACGCAAACTCTGTTGCAAAGTATGGTAAATCACCATATATCTACCCACTCTATGGTCTTGGTGAACTTCCTCAAGGTTTTGCAAGGTAGATTACCATAAGATTAACACCCTCAGATTGAGTGCCATTTATGGTGGTACTTACATGCTCAGCAAGCCTGTTGAAGAAATCGTTTACGAAGATGGCAAAGCTGTTGGAGTAAAGAGCGAAGGACAGGTTTTAAATTTCAACTAATAAGCAGGTTGCTAAAGCCCCAATTATCATTGGTGATCCATCTTACTTTACCGATAAAGTCAAAAAGACTTCCCAAGTCGTACGTATCATTTGTTTCTTGAACCACCCTATCCCAAATACTGGTGATGCCGACTCTGTTCAATTAGTTATCCCACAAAACCAAGTCAAGCGAAAGAACGGTATCATATTTATATACTCAACCCGCAGATATTTACATAGCATGTGTATCCGCCGCCCACAACGTCTGTGGTAAAGACTACTATGTTGCCATTGTCTCCACCATCGTCGAAACCTCTACCCCAGAAAAAGAATGTGAACCAGGTCTAGCTCTCCTTGGTCCTATTCAAGAACGGTAACTAAAAGTCTCTAACAACTAGATTCGTGGATATCACTGATCTTTACGAACCAATCGCCGACGGTACCACCGACCACGTCTATATCTCTAAATCCTACGATGCCACCTCACACTTTGAAACAACCTGTGCCGATGTCAAGAGTATTTACAAACGTGTCACTGGCAATGAATTGAAAGTGGAAGGAAAGGTGAAGAAGATGGATGATAATGCTTAAGTTCAAGTTTAAATTATTGTTTTTTAAACTTTTATTAAATAAAGATATACTGGGATCCATCATATTGTCTTTGAATATCGTAATGGAATGTAAGTTGCGTAATGGATTTGGAAGGTTAGTACTTTCGTATCACTGTGCGAACCTCATCTGTTAAAAACTCTGTTTAAACTAAATGAGACCCAATACCGATATTTATGTAAACCACATGATTAAATTTGAACCGGATGTGAACTGGAAATCGTATCGATATCATGACATGATATCGGATATTGTTTCACAACATCCCGATATTATTTTCTCGATTCTAAATTGAATAATCAATGTAATCCATTACACAAAGAGTAAATGAAAATGAAATAGTGCTGACAGATATGATTTTAAAGAATACATAACCTATCATTCCTAATAATACCTCGGTTTTTTTTAATAATTGACTGAACCACCATGTTCAGTTCATGAAAACACGACTTCTACATGGTTTTTATTTTACCGAACGTGTAATGTACCAGAAATTACCATGACATTATCAGCTTTTTGATATTGCACTATTCAAATAGATGAAAAAGTTGCATGCTCTAAAAACGTATAACCAACTGTACCTTTAGTATTTCACACAATGCATTATAGCAATTCATAACCTTGCAGTTATCAATTTGTATTCGTGGCAAATCACGGTTTAGACACTTGTCACTGATCGAATAAAAACGATTCCAAGGAAAATTACATTTTTCCTTAAATACAATAAAGTAGGAAAAATTATCTCAAAACTATATAAGATGGCACCATTCTTTGCAATATGGTATTAAGAAAAATGTCTAATGCTGAGTACTACAACTGTGATGGATCAAAATGCAATGAACTGAACCACGTGCCACTGTCTATGGAATCATTTGATTGGT
>MU621240.1:0-41706 GCA_025399215.1 Globomyces pollinis-pini | reverse complement strand
AAATGGTACTGTCAGTATCTTTACAGAGTCTGGTTGTCAAGGTTGGTAGAATAATTCATTTACCTTAGGTGAGTTACTCAATGTGGCATTACATTTCGAACCATTGGAATTTGAAATGCGTCCAAATGAAATGATTGTGGGTCGGATACTAAAAGGGAGTGAAAACAAAATTCAGATATCTTGGATAACATACATGCCCACTTATTTAGCTATTCCAACTCGTGATAATATTTGGGATCGTCTACAGTATGTGTGCATCTATGCATCTGTAACTGGTGATGTGATCATATTAGCGTATTCAGTTTATCGATACTTCAAGGTCAAAAGAAGATTCCTACTGTTATCAATCATCACATTTTTTTTCTGGTTACTATCAAATTTCTCAGCTGGATATTATGCATTAACTGCATTACCTGATGTTGATACTCAATATTTTATTCTAGAATTTGTCTGTTTGTTGCAAAATGTTGCTACATTCTTGACAGTAATGTTGACCACTTTTACCGTGTTTGGTATAATGAGGCCCGCACCTACACTGCGGTTCAAGTATACTGTATGTTGTGTTATCCTATTATTGCATTGTGGATTAGCAGGTTCATTTTATTTTGGAATTTGTTGGAACCCAGCGGCAAAGAATTGCATGACTTTTGACACTTACATATATTGGACCAGATCAATGCCATTTTGGTATCTATTTGTATTTCTATACGATATTATACCACCAATTCTAGTTACATACCAATTGAATCAAGCATCCAAGCAGCGTAATATTCTCACTGTAGATTTAAAATTCACTTTTGGAATTATCATTCAAATCTTGATTTGTATCTTATTCTTTATAATCAATTATATTCAAACTAACACGGATATTCTTGGTAAACTGAATTTGTATCTTAACACATATAGGTAATGATTTAAGTTATGCGTCGGTAGTGACAATAAATTGCACGCTTATCACGATACACTCACAAGTGAATATGTTTATCTCGTATCGTTTGGGTGTTGTTTTACAAAAATTGACACAGAATGTGATGCAGTTGAAGACTGAAACAAAATGACAGATCAATCAGTGATCGATTGGAAAGCAATATAACTACTAGAATATATTATTAAAATAGACGGGTTTGAATAGAAATACGATTGAAGAACACGTGTTGTTCTCAACTACAAAATGAATAAAAATTATTGACTGCTATCGAGTTAATGTGAAATACAGTGTTTGCTGGCAGATAAGTCGACTCACATCCAAGGGATGGTCCCAACACTTGAAATTACGTCTAATTTTGGTCCAACTTCTCCATAGACTTTTTAGTCTGCTTGTTAGTTATACATTGGACTTTTCATTGGACTTTTGGTTTAGAGATACAATTTCAAATAACCAAATAGAAGTGTGGGTCTTGGGTTCCAAAATGCAAAATATTGTTAACTAAAGTTGCACTATGAAAACTTCACTTGGCCAAAGCGAGAGCAAGAAAGATGGAATAGAGAGACTTCCTTTTGTGGTGAAACAGATGATTGCTGGTTATCTTCCCTTTAGTTCATTGCTCAGCTTTAAACTGTGTTCGAAAGAATTAAACAACAACTATCACTTTAGCCAAGAGCAACTACGGAAACTGCACCACAACAAGAAACTCTTCAAAAATCCTGACGCATTTAAATATTATCTTCATGGCAACGAACCTGTTCATATGGATTTGGTAGTTGCTATTTTTCTCAACAAGTGCAACATTGTTCAGGTTTTGTTAGACGATGGTAGATTAGACCCTACTACAGATGATCATTCAGCCATCAAAATGGCTTCAATAAAGGGGCAGACTGAAATAGTTAGGATCTTATTATGTGATAAACGAGTGGACCCTTCAGCAGATAATAATTATGCCATCAGATTTGCTTCTGAGCATGGGCATAATGAAATAATCAAGATGATATTGCACGATGAACGAGTGGACCCTTCTGCAGATGATAACTATGCCATTAGACTTGCTTCGAAAAATGGACATGACAAAATAGTAACAATGCTACTCAATGATAGAAGAGTGAATCCTTCACCGGATGATAATTATGCCATCAGATGGGCTTCTGTCAATGGACACACTGCAGTAGTAGCGATACTGTTGAATTATGCACGGGTAGACCCTGCTGTAGAAGGTAACTGTGCCCTCCGATTGGCTTGCGAAAATGGACACACTCAAATAGTAATGATGCTTTTGAATGATGACCGAGTTGATCCTGCTGCCGTGAATAACAATGCTATCATAACAGCTTCGGTAAACGGACGCAATGAAATAGTACAGATGTTGTTGAACGATACACGGGTTAATCCTTCTGTAGATAATAACTGTGCTATTAGACATGCTTCTAAACGTGGACACACGGATATAGTGGCGATGCTTTTGAAAGATGAACGAGTAGACCCTTCTGCAGATGATAACTTTGCCATCAGGAGGGCTTGTGAAAATGGTCACACGGAAATAGTACGAAGTCTTTTGAAAGATGGACGAGTAGACCCTGCTGGAAAAGAAAATGATGCCATTCGATGCGCTTCTAAAAATGGTCATAATGAAATAGTGGAGATACTGCTAAAAGATGAACGAGTTATCTCTTCCACAATTGATGTTTCTCAATTAAATAGTGGCCATAGAGATGCGTGATCGAGTGCCCATATATAATGCCACCACATAGTTTTGTTATGTGAATTTGATTACTTCTGACAAATCACTTTTGAATTGTGTTGCAGCGAATAAGATGAGACAAATCTATTGTTTTTAAAACCCTGTCCAAATTGAAATCATTCTCATCAAACTTAATAAGCTTTATTAGATAGCGGTTGTGCAATCAAATCTTTCTAGTGTCGAATAGTTGACATACTTTACGGATTGCTCTGGCAATGCAGATGATTAAATTCCCAACTAATTATGGCGATCCTGTTGAATGATGATTGCGCGAACTCTTCTGCCAGGAATAATTAAGCTATCAGACGTGCTTCTGGATGTGGACATATTAATGCACTTGAAAGATAAACGAGTGGACTCTTGTGCAAATCATAATCATCCCATCAGAATTACTTCTGAAAAGGGGTTTACTGATATAGTACAGATGCTTTTGAACGATGAATGAGTCAACCCCTCTGCCAAAGATACTTTTCAAAGATCAACGAGTGAGATCTGTAGCACTTGATGGTTCACAATAAATCAGTTACGGTTAGACCAGGACCAAGTGGATATTACTTACCGTTAATGACATTACAATCGACTTCGACCTAATTAAGTGTTTGACTAATATTGATTTGAGTATTGAGAACTGGTCAAGTTTCCCAAATTATGGAACCGTTTGAAAATCGAAATGTTCACCGTATTTGATTAATGGACCCACCTTACTGTAGAGACAGCAGTAAGGACTACATGAAAAGACTGCCTGTTGAAATCAAACAAATGATCGTTGAATATCTGCCCGTCAGCTCGTTGCTCAACTTCAGATTGTCTGCAAAAGAAATGAACCTCGATTATCACTTTGGTCAAGTGCAATTACTTAAACTGTATCAAAGCAAGAAACTATTCAACAGTTCCAGTGCCTTTAAATGCTATCTAAAGTACAATCCGCCTGTCTATGACGATTTTCAAGATGCTATCTGGCAAAATAAGGTAGATATTGTGAGGGTTTTGTTAGAAGATACCAGATTAAACCCCAATGCAAATGATAATTGGGCAATCACAATGGCTTCCATGACAGGCCTAACTGAAATAGTACAGAAACTATTGAATGATAAACGGGTGGACCCTTCTGCCAGAGATAATTATGCCATCATCTTCGGTTCTGAATACGGGCGTACTGGAATAGTACATATGCTATTACAAGACGAACGAGTGGACCCTTCTGCAGATGATAACTATCCTGTCAGAATTGCTTCCAAAAGTGGGTACATTGAAATAGTAACGATGTTGTTGAAAGATACTTTTGAGTGATAAACGAGTCGACCCTACTACAGATCATAATTATGCCTTCAGAAGTGCTTGCAAAAATGGACATACTGAAATAGTAAATATGCTGTTGAAAGATGAACGCGTTAGGTCTACTGTAGATGGTTTATCATGAAGTTGTTTCAATACTGCCAGTCTATGAACGACTGGATATCAAGAACATGATTCTATTTGGCGTTCAATCTATTAGATTACTAAATACTTGTTTAATACTGGTTATCTTTATTAATATTGGCGATTTTAACTTTTAAATATTTCATCTAAATGGAGTACTATATTAAGCAATGGAGTAAAACGCGCTTGTTCAATACTTATATTCAGTTTCAGTTTCAGTCTAATGAGAATTGTTCACTATGCTGTTCATGATTTACATGTGACGAACAATATTACAAGGAACAAGAGCGAGAATCTTTATTCTAGGACAAAGGTATTCAATTCGAACTGAATTCCATACTAAGGCTTTTTAGCAGTTGATTTCATTGATGATCCGAGTTTGTTTGAGAATTTATTCAAAACCACTCCAAGTCTTGACAACGTAAACATATTCATTTGAGAATGTAAAGTAATCAGAGTACAACTCAACGTGATTACCGATGCAAATCCTGCATCACTTCCTAACCGTATTAGATATACATAAACCATTACCCAATAAATCAGTACTAGATTGAATATAATTTATGGTAAAATAGAATACACAAATGAAAATCTGTGCAGAAAGGCCAAAAGTGAATTTCAAATCTAGAAGAACAAGTTCCCAAAATGTACGTCTATCTACCCGCGACATTTGATAAACGATCAAAATAGGTGGTATTATATCATATAAGAATACAAACAGATACCAAAATGGCATACATCTGATCCAAAGTAGATAAGTATCATAAGGAATACAATTCTTTACCGCTGGATTCCAACAGATCCCTAAATAATTTGAACCTGCCAAGGAGAAATGCAAACCAATAACGATAAACCAGACACAATATTTGAACACTTTCGTAGGCGAAGGCTTGGTCAAATTCAAAATGGTGATGGTTGTTTGTGCTACTGTCAACAATGTAGCAAAATTCTGTAACGACAATACAACTTCAAGTAATAAGTATTGAGTGTCAATATCAGGTGCAATTGTCAAAGCAAAATACCCTGAAAATGAATTTGACAATAACCAAACAAAACAGGTGGTGATTGATAGAAGTAAGAATGTCTTTTTGATTTTTCGATAGCGGTAGATCGCGTATACTAAGATGATAACATCACCGAAAATAGATGTGTAAATACAAGCGTGTTGAAGTCGATCCCAATGAGAATCATGCCATGGTCCAGCTAAATAGGTTGGCATAAAAGTTATCCAAGACACCTGGATTTTACTCTGAGCACCAGTAACCACCCGCCCAACAATACTTTCTAGACCAATACTAATCTTTGATAATTCCCTTGTTAACGTGACACCTACAATTTCATCTAGCTATTAATAATGATAGAAATCAACCTTCACATTTGGTTTGGTTGTAGATAGTGATCGCTCCATTTACTGAACACTTATATCTATCATAACACGTATTATCGTTTAAAATGTAAACCGCGTCGTAACCATTCACAAGACCAAATTCATCAGCTTGCAGTACACAATAAGTACTGCCGGACGCATAGTGAGAAATAGCGTAATCAAAATCGTTGTCTGGAACAATCATTGCCGCACCACTGGCGATTCCAAATGAAGCATCCAAGTCCAAGGAAGAGATACAGCAATCATGCACTAATGCTACCGATAATCCTCCACAAAAACCTATCGGAGTTTCTTGTACAGCAAATGAGTAAAAATCTGGCCAAGTTTCATCCAAGGAAGGTTGCATATCGAATATTTGACTTACTTTGAATTTATACATGGTAGTTGGTGGTGAGAGACACTCGAAAGACTTTTGGAATTGAACCTGTAATACGGATAGACCATGGACGAGATGGAATATGATTAGGAGATTTAATTGCATTTTTGGAAACATGAAGAAAGAAGCGCGTCAAGGTTAATAAAGTACGATCCGTAGCCCACCAAGTCGATTTTTGAATAATAGAGTTCATAAATGCAGAAGTTATGGAGTTAATTTATTACTTTTCATGTCATATTATTCTTAATAGTAAGTACATATAATGTTCAGCTTCAATTCATGATCTTTTGTAAATACACAACAAAAACATCATCAATTTAATAAAAAAATTGAGTGTAAAACCGTTTGGTAGATATTATCAGAAGGATATCCACAAACACAACCAAGGGTATGAAAGTTTATGGATAAGATTGTGAAGTATATAATTCAATTTACAGTATTTTGTACTTAGATATCCTTTTTTTATTCCAGATAAACGAGCATTTTCATATGGTAAGTTATTCATATAAAGATATTGAGCTGAAAATCCACGTTCAAGTCTTTTCTTTTCACCTGCAATGAACAGCTCACCTGGCCAAAATCATAGTAAAAAATGCTATTTGAGCAGTGTGCCTATGGAATTCAAACAAATAAATTGATCATTGCCTACCTGCCTGTTAATGACTTGCTCAACTAAAATCGGCCTTCAAAAGACTTTTACTACAATTACCACTTGAGCAAATAGCAACCTCAAGAATTATACATTAGCAAAAGAATCCTCAATAATGCCGATGCATTCAAATGTTATTTGAAGTTCAGCGAACCTAAAATGCGATAGAAAATGGTAGATTAGACCCTGCTGAAAATACGTGAGTAGGAAAAATTATTGCAAAATAAGAAAAGCTTACCCACCCATAACCAACAAGAAAAAACATCATCGCAATTTTATTACAGGGAAAAGGGGTGAAGGACAGATTCGAATCTATTAGAAACTTTATAATTCTATGCCTGATAGGGTTAGAGCATGAAAATTGCAATGATTTTTCGTACTCGCGTAATGATTATGCTATTCGAATTGCTTTCGAGAATGGAAGAATTGAAATAGTGCAAATGCTATTGTAAGATAACCGAGTTGATCCTGATGACAATTATGCCATCAGATTGGCTTCGAGAATGGACGAACTGAATAGCGTAAATGCTGTTACAAGACGAAAAAGTAGCCTTCCTTGAATGATACTTATGCCATTAGGCAGCCTTCCCAATATGGGCATACTGAAATAGTGCAAATGCTTGTAATCGATGAACAGTGAATCCTTCTGCACAGAACAATTTTGCGATTAGATTTACTCTCAATTATGGGGAAACTGAAACAGTGAACGTGCTGTTGAAAAATGAGCGAGGGGACCAGATTCACTTCTGAAAATAGATGTACTAAAATAGTACAGATATTGTTGAAAGAAAAACGAGTTGATCCATCCGCAGATGATAATCATTCGATCAGATTGGCATCCAAGAGTGGGAATACTAAAATAGTATTTAAAGAAATGAACGACTGGATCCTACTGCTGATTTGCCATCAAAGTTGCTTCTGAAAATTGGAACACTGAAGTAGTCAAGATACATTACAGTTTGTGAGGTGTGCTCTGCTAATTTGACTGTCATTTAACACAAATCCCAATCTTTCAAATTTGGAATGACGCTGATTATTGAACCATGGAATCCATAGTTCAACATAGTATGGAACGGTCTGTGATAGTGTTCCACATAGATTCGAACGTTGTTGGAAGCCAGATCCAATTATAAATTATTATTTTTCCGGACATATACTGGACATACAGCACACCAACTTTATTTGTCAACAATGCCAAAGTGCTGCAACTGTGCTAACCATGCTTATATAGTTAAATAAAAACTATGCAATGGCTTAAAGTGGTAAGCGGAATAATAAACTACCGCATCTTTATGGACGAATACGTGGGCAGTACATTTTTCTATTCCACAATGCCCTCACCTACCCAAATGGAGAGTAGAAAGAACTACCTGGAAAAACTTCCTGTTGAAATTAAAGAAATGATTGCTGGTTACCTACCTGTCAAGTCCTTGCGCCAGTTCAAATCATGTTCGAAAGACTTTAACTACAACTACAGTCTGAGTAAAAGGCAACTACTACAGCTATATCACAGCAAGAAACTCTTTAATAACGCTGCTGCCTTTAAATGTTATCTACATTACAAAAAGCCAAAAAGAATGGATTTTACAGAGGCAATCAACAAAGACAAGTCTGACATTGTAAGAATTTTGCTAGAAGATGGCAGATTAGACCCCGCTGCAAACAATAACTTTGCCATTCAATGCGCTTCTCAACATGGGTATACTGAAACGGTAAAGATATTATTGAATGATAAACGAGTGGACCCTTCTGCAGATGATAATCGTTGCATCAAAATGGCGTCCGAAAATGGGCATGGGGAAATAGTCAAGCTGTTGTTGGGAGATGAACGAGTCGACCCTTCCAAAGGTGATAATTATGCGATAAGATTGGCTTCCGAAAATGGCTATACTGAAGTAGTAAGAATACTTTTGGAAGATGAACGAGTGAACCCTTCTGTGGAGGACAATCATTGTATCAGAACGGCCTCCGAAAATGGACATGGTGAAATAGTCAAGTTGTTGTTGGAAGATGAACGAGTGGATCCTTCTGCAGATAATTATTATTCCATTAGATTGGCTTCCAGAAATGCACATACTAAAGTGGTTAAGATGCTATTGTACGATGAACGAGTGGACCCCTCTGCAGATGATAATGGTTTCATCCAGTTGGCCTCTGCATTTGGATATGCCGAAATAGTTAATATTCTGCTGAATGATGAACGAGTGGACCCTTCAGCAGACAATAATCGCTCGATTAGATTGGCTTCCGAAAATGGGAATACTACAATAGTAAAGATGCTGTTAGAAGATAAACGAGTAGATCCTTCCGTACATGATAACCATATCATAAGATTAGCTTCTGGAAATGGGTATCATGGAATCGTAAAGATATTGTTGAATGATAAACGAGTGGACCCATCTGCAAACAATAATCATTCCATCAGAATAGCTTCTGAAAATGGGCATATTGAAATAGTAAAGATGCTGCTCACAGATGAACGTGTGGATCCTTCAGTTGACAATAGTCATATTATCAGAGTAGCTTCCGAACTTGGCCATACCGAAATAGTCAAGATTTTGCTGAATGATGAACGAGTAGATCCTTCTGCAGAAAATAATCAATGCATTGAATTGGCTTCTGAAAATGGTTATACTGAAATAGTGAAGATGCTTTTGGAAGATAAACGAGTGGATCCCTCCGTAGCTAATTATGATTTCATCAGATTGACTGCTGAATATGGATACCGTGAAATAGTAAAGATATTGTTCAATGATAAACGATTGGATCCTTCTGCAGACAATAATCGTTCCGTCAGATTGGCCTCCGAAAATGGACATGCTGAATTAGTAGACATCCTTCTAAATGATGAACGAGTGGACCCTTCAGCAGAAAATAATCATTCTATTAGATTGGCTTCTGAAAATGGTCATACTGAAGTGGTACAGATGCTGTTGGAGGATAATCGAGTGGATCCTTCCGTAGATGATAACCATGCCATCAGATTGGCATCTGAAAGAGGGCATACAGACATAGTACAAATGCTGTTAAGCGATAAACGAGTTGATCCCGCTGTATGTGATAATTATTCTTTCAAATCTGCATCCAAAAATGGACATACCGAAATAGTAAAAATGCTGCTAGGCAATGAACGAGTGGCACCCGCTACAGAGGCTAATTATGCCATTAGAATGTCTTCCAGAAATGGTCATTCCAAAATAGTACGGATGTTATTAAATGATAACCGAGTGGACCCATCTGTAGAAGACAACTGTGCAATTGTATACGCTGCCGTAAATGGACATACTGAAGTAGTAAAGATGCTGTTACGCGATGGACGTGTAGACCCCTCTGCAAATTATAACTATGCCATTAGAATTGCTTCAAAAAATGGAGATACTGATATAGTAAGGATGCTGTTAGGCGATCAACGAGTGGACCCCTCTACAGATAATAATTATGGAATAAGATTCGCATCCAGAAATGGTAATACTGAAATCGTAAGGAGGTTAATGGCCGATAACCGGGTGGACCCTTCTGCAGAGGATAACTACGCAATCAGATTCGCTTCTCAAAATGGACATACTGAAATAGTAAGGATGTTGTTGAACGATTTACGAGTGGATCCTTCTGCAAATGATAATCAGTCCATTAGAATGGCTTCCGAAGAAGGCCATACTGAAGTAGTAAAGATGCTATTGGAAGATAAACGGGTGGACCCCTCTACAGATGATAATTATTGCATCAGATTTGCTGCCAAAAATGGACATACTGATATATTAAATATGTTGTTGGATGACAAACGTGTTCGCTTGGAAGCATCAACTGATAATCTCAGGCAAAGGGCAGCTAATAGAGACCAAAACATTAATGGGTAATAGACATAGTTATTAGAATATAACAACGTTATCTTCATTAATATTTATTTTGATATTGCAGTAAGTCTGATTTGAGTCGAATAGGTATGAATTGATGCAATGTATTGAAAGTCTTTAATAATATCAATACTCATAACCAAACTTAAAGGGTTATATTAGATTTACTCCAACGTAAAACTATTGCCTAATTTTAAGATGTAATTACTAATCCACCTGATGTAGTTAATTGACTCAGTAACTAGTTTGTATGAACCCATTTTATCGTATTCAGATCATACAGTTCCAACTCGTGTTAGTGATTGTACATAGCACTAAGATCATTTTGTTTTGTTGCCTGATAAACTTCCTTCTTCATCATTTGTTTCAACAGGGTTTTCACATGTCAATTTTAAAAAACTTTCACATGATCAACTACGCCACTCTTCTAGAACAGATCAAAAAAAATTAAATCGTTCAAAGTAGTATTACTAATTATGAGTAATAGCAATAAGTTTAAAAAATGTATTCAAATTATTTCAATCAAGTGATGTTAATTAGTCATATCCACTTCCATGTCTACATCTCCATTAGATGTATCTACATTCATGGTTGAGTCGGAATTGATGCTAGAGACTCGTCGTCGTAATGTTTGGTCTTTGATCTGAAAGGTTGCTTCGGCTGCACTGACGGTATCGTGTAAAACATTTTCAATATTGGTTAATGTGCTTCGAGCTTCATCTGCTAGTTTAAGTACATTATGTGCCTCATGTAAGGAATCCATTTCAAGGGTTGCGGGGGTAGATGGTTGACGTATTGTTGACTAAAATTGGTTATTAATATGTTAGTTACTAGACGTTGAGGTAGGCTTAGAATGAATGATCTGACACTCTCTCGAGCGGTGACTGGTAAAGAGTGCATAGCCAATAAATCAACAACGTTTCGCAAGGTTTGAACTATTTCTCGTTTCACATGTGCTATCAATGCTATAAAATTATCTGTCCTGGTCGCCACAGTTCCATCAGGATTCGATTGACTATATACGTTAGAATATATTTTGGAGATTGATTAGATGGAGTAGAAATATAAAAAATGAATCCTGATGTAAATAAAATGTGAATGACTGCTAAAATCTACTGTGAATGGTTGTTTGAGAAAATTTGTGGATAATGACTATCCAACCAGTCTACAAATCCAGTGTTATAAAATAATGAACATATCTACTTATCCAAAAAAAACTCGAGTTGCAATTTTTGCCGATGTGATAATTAATCGATGATAGTGAATGAATAGAGTTGTCACAATAAAAGAGATGAGAGAGAACTTACGTATTAAGAACAGCACGAGAAGAGCTAGCCATGTCAGAAATTGACTGGCCCAAAAGGTTCATTTGATTAACCATAGCACCAAGAGCAGATCGTAGATAATTTACACAATAGCGGAGAGCACGGATAGTGTCTTCCCGCAGCATGCCCATACTAGCACCTACGGTACCAATAACAGTAGGTATATAACCCCTTGGTCGATCGTTTACAGAAGTATCATCAGAGTATGCAGGAGAAGGAATAGATACAGAATTTGGTGAGTGTTCGATCTGAATAGGAGGTAATTTATTTTCTTCATTTGAGATTGACGGAAAGGACCGTTCCATCTAAATTGGTTATCAAGAAACAGTAATACTCTATCCAACTGATTACAGGCAAAACGGTCTAAGGGAGCCAAAACGGGTTCTAGAGTGGACAGTACAGGTTTAGTGATAGTGAGAACCCCCGACTCAACTGATTCTGCCGAGTACTAGCAGTAGTTAGAATGGTTGAAATATACCTTTAAGACACCATTTGAGTTTTTAGTAGTTTCGTAGACATGAGATAATTGTGATACAGTTCTATTGACTAAAGGAATGCTATGAACTCTTTGTAAGAAAGGTTGATGCCTGAGTCCTCCCAAAGCTTCGACTGCTAACTGTTCGTCATGATCAAAGTTATCGTTCGTTATGATGTTGTTGATGGCCAGTGGTTTCTGTTTCTGTTCCATTTCTGGCTTTCTTTTTTTTAGTTTTTTGTGGTAACTTTGGGTTGTCAGTCTTTAAAACATGTGGCTTGCTTGTGTCACCCTCATGTCACCCTTCAACCATCCCTGTTGGCTGTAGACTACCACTAACAATTGTCATGATTTAATTAATATTAGGAAGCATTAGATGTTTCTGATTTGTTTATTATGGTTTTGGTGTGTTGGCTGGCTGGATGGGTTTTTCGCCCTGTTGAAAACACGTTCTTCCCTCCACTTTCTTCTTTTGTCTTACTTGACTCATTCAATCTCCATTCTAATTTCTTCTTATTTTTATTGTGCAGATGTTCCCCTTTCTTCGCCATTATCTTCAATTCTGTCTTTCTCTTCCCTTAATCTCTCTCTCTCTTACCCTTTACTCTCACACAAATATGCGTTCCTTTTGCACAAAAAGATGGCATACTGATTTTAAGATTGTTTAACATTAAAAGATCGCGTTTTTATGAAATCAACCATAAACTATATTAAGCAAGATAAACGATCTACTGGTATATAATGATCACCAGATAATACGATTTTTCTTGAATGAGAATACCATGTAGATTGACCAGAATCTGAAACCTTCAGGGAAGCAGATAATAAAGGGATAGAGTCGGTCTGTGGAGTTGATTGTCGATTTAGAAAATGGACTGGATATGAGTTATGAAACTATCATCCCTTCTGAACGTTTCAAGGCAAATTTTATTGAAACTCAGCAAGTATTCCATCAACTCAATGAAGCTGGTCGTCGATTGTTCTCAACCTCTTACTCTATCGAATGTTTCACTTTGTTGTAAAGTGCTGTTCTGAAGCTTGCACCCCAACCCCAATACCCACTTCTTCATCTTCTCATTTAAATGCTTAAACCAATTATATTCCAGTTATTGATTTTCTGATTTTAAGCTTGTTTATCATTAAAAATAAACGCGTTTTATGCACTTTAAAGTCAACGATAAACTATAGTAAACAACATGAACGATCTACCACCCGAAATAATTCAAATGATACTCGAATACTTAAATTTTGCGGATGTACTCTATATCCGCAACGTATCTAAAAAGTTACAGAAAACAATCCAAATTACAAGTATTTGGAGAGAAATCATTTGCGTCATTCAAAGTAATGGTTTTACCAAGTCAACCCGAAGCGTCATCAACATTACTGATAAATCTTGCTTTTATTATCAGTCTTGTTTAGTTGGAATACGTCATATTAAATCAAGTCATTACAATGATTTATCCTATCATACCATAAATCCTCTATTCCACTACCTTCCAAATTTAAAAACAATAGATTTCAGGTATATAAACTATACTAACCCCAGCAATAATTTCGATATTGATGATATATGTATTGATCTAATATCGAAATCTTGTATTGATCTGGAGTCTTTAAAACTTTCCAAATGTTACAAAATAACTGAACAGAGTTTATTATATATTGTGAAACGATTACGTAAATTAAAAGTATTGGATGTGACATCAACAAGATGTATTACGAACCGAGCATGGTTGATTTTATGTTCAATGACTGATACACTCTGTGAACTCTCGATGGGAAATAATTCGGATGTTGATTGGGATTTACTTATCAATATTTACCCCCCTAATCTGCTCTATTGGAACCTTACCAATTGTAATTTTATCTGTTATTTATTATTGTAGCGTATAACTTGACGGCGGATTATCTTATCCGATTAGCAAAGTATAGAAAGAAAATTAAACCTGTTGGATTATTATCTATTAATGTTCATGATTGTGAACAATTGACGGGTGATGAGATTGAATATATTCATGGGATTCAGGATGCTAAATTGCATCTGATTGCCAATCCCAAATTAAAGAATCACTCTGCAGATGGTGTTTTAGATTACTTAAAATATATTTTACAATCTTGACCTTAAAAATCCATTTTTGACTAATTGACTATTATACTTTTGTTCAACTACCGCAATTAAACATTTAAGTGTTAAATCGAAAGTTAATTTTATTTGTATGTGAAATGATACGATCAGTTTAAACTCAAAACAAGAGTGAGACGCGTTACTTTTCATTATTTTGACCTCATCAAAATTCAAAACTATTGATGAATCATAGAGCATCTGAAAGACTGCAACAACAGCAACAAACACTTCGACAACGAGGCAGTTCAAATCAAACGACTACAACACTCACCCCACCTCCTAAACAAACCTCACCCAAATCCACCAATGATGTAATCCCAACTTACCTTCGTAACCGAAAACCAGACTTGATTGGTAACTAAATAATATACTGATAGAGTAAAAGCATATTCCAACAAATTTATTGAACGTGTTTTCAAATGTGACAGCAGTCCGTCATCTTCCTTCAAGAACCCTATAGCCCTCCAACCATTTCTAACCAACATCATGAACCGAACACGCATAAACACCCGTAACATACACACAAATAACACCTAGTGACATTGATAACCGCCTTTTACTATCTCGATCGACTCAAACAACGACACCCAAACTGCAAAGGATCACCTGGCGCCGGACATCGTCTCTTTCTAGCCGCCATCCTGATTGCATCAAAGTATCTTTACGATGACACGTTCGACAATTGCGCTTGGGCAACAGTATCATCTGGTTTATTTGAATTACAACAAGTCAACCATATGGAACGTGAAATGTTAGGGTTTCTCGACTACACCCTCTTCATCAACCAACATGATTGGATTTCATTCAATAATGATCTTTTCCATGTTATCCTCACTGATCGTCAATCCCAAGTCAAGGAGAAATTGGAGTGTGATCAGATTGATTTACAATTTAGATTAAATAGAATGAAACGGTGTAAGATGGATGAATTAGAAGAACCAAAGATTCGAAAAGCTTGGAATAGTTTGGATTCTTCGTTCAAAATACGATCAGTGGATTCTACTCGTGTCCCATTACACCGGAATTCTACTGATAGCATCAGTAGAAGCTAATAACTGTTCAGTCCCTTGTACAATAATATTTACTGGAAAAAAACACATGTTGAATAGTTCGTTTAATATTGTATCCAACAAAACCTTTTCTTTTTTAAAATAGAATATAATGATAAATTATTATAAATCTGGTGATTTTGTATTTATTATTTTAGCTGTTCCTAAAAATAACTTAAAGACAAAGAAGCTTCCAGTAAATCATCTATAATCCGATCATCTCGAGATCCAAAAGCTTTCGCAATATCTCGTTGTTGCCCTGCCGATAAATTGCAATAGCGATACACCAGTCCACCATCCAACACTCCACGAGGTCCTGGCGGCCCAGTCACAGCCGATACGGAATAGATCGATTTATATGGTAATTTGAGTTGCCGGTATCCACGTGGGTTGAGTCCGGCATGATGTTCAAGATGTGTTACCATCCTGGAATATAAACAATACAGTCTTTTGAATAATTTTTCTGATACAGGTGTCACCATCGCCAAACCTCCGTCAATAGTTCCTAATATGTTAATTAATGAAATATACCTGCTATAACACCTACTTGATTCGATGCAATCATTTCTCCATCTTTGATGGTTGGTCGGAAGCGCATAGATACACATGCTTCAATTTTGAATCCTAAATTCATTTCCCCACGTCTTAATAGTTTTCTTCCCCCAATCGACTGTACCGCATACGGCTCATATGAAAGCACATGCAAATTCTGCAATTCATCCGATACAAAAATAGCCAAGTCTGAATTCGAAATCATAAATCCAGCTCCTGATACTTCAACTGGATACAAATCCTTCCCAAGTAATTCGAGTTTGGCAGGATCTTCTTGAAACACTACAAACCATACACTCTTGTATACGTCCGATATGGATATAAAATTCTTAACAGATGAAAGGCTGACTACAAACATATTCACATCCAAAAATGCTACTCCATTCAAAGAACTCTCTTCCATGGCATACATAATAATCTATTATTCATTAAAAACACTAAAATACCTTCATTCCAATGGCTGCTAATAGATATCCATTCACAGCACAGAGTGCCGTAACCGGATTTTTTTCCTCATTAGAGTAAAACACCTTTAGTTTATGATTGGTTTGTGGATTATCGATTTCTGGAACGACTTCATTCACATCATAGACCAATAACTATAGATTAACAAAAGAAAGTTACTCGGCCACGACAGGCTAGATCTTCACTGCGCATATAACCAGTACCTAACGCTATAAACATCTTTCTACCCGATGTATTCTCTTTGGAAGCTAATTCGACCATTTCCACAGTCAATATCTGTTCAGTTGCGCCCATTTTGACACTTTTTGTTAAGATGGTTTTAAATTACATATCTACTGTCTCCCAAGTAATGGGTGAAACGAGTTCTAATTGGAAGAGATCTATACTTGGTATATATTGACCAGGTTCTAAAATGAGTAAGAAAAACTTGTCTACCTCGCTCTGCTGGTGTTTCTGCAATTCCACTAACTTTCTTTTCGCTATCAGGTAATTCGTCACCATCATCAATAACTCCAGCGGAAACGGCAGCCATATATCTGGCCTTTTCAATTTCAAAGGGACATGCTCTGGATGTTGCCATTACATAAGTTTCTGAATCCATATGGTATGATAATTTTCTAGCAGCTCTTCCTAAAGGAACAACACAAATACCCCAATCATAATCATAATTAAACTGTAAAGGTAGCTGGCAAAGTCGAAACAATCCCTTAAAATCGAATCAGAGGAGGGAAAATGCATACCTTTTGATTCATATAACAAAATCCGTTAGGTACATTCACATTGTTTAGTGCGGCAAAAGCATGGATTGGACCATCAATCATCATCGGATGAAAACGTATACAGTTTGATCCCGAAGCTAGAGCTGGAGTTGAATATCGACCCTCAGATTCCTCCAATAACTGCATCTGTGGTATTTCACTTGTATTAGAGTGCTTTAACATAATCCAAAACGGTTTTTTCCCATTCAATATGACTCCAGAATACAACTGTGATGAATCACCAACATTGGTAAATGGTATTAAATAAGCTTTCTTTATAAAGCTCCGCTTTGGTGCGGGCGGGGCCATTGGTTGTAATTTGTCTCCCTCTTCATCGTTATAGTTGATTAACTCCCGAGTAATGGCTGTGTGTTCGATTCGAAACAAACGAATAGCTAATCTATCATCTGAAAATTTTGGGTCAAAGTCTACCACAGGAATGATCTTGTAGATTATAATATCAAATAACTTAGTTCGACACTGTACTATGAGAATTAAAAAATTACAATTAGATAAGGCATTTCCAATTCTGAATCTGCTCCAAGATCTTGAATGACTATTTCTTCTATGTATGGTTTGTGATTTGTCATTTCAAACTCTGGTTTGGCTTGATCCGTTACAATTCTAGGCCCTTGATAGAAGTCTTTTACCCTAAATCTTTCCACCATGTCCGGTACTGAATAAATCTAACGTTAAACATATAAATATATACAATCAAGCAGCCATCGTCATTTGAGGTAAAGCACCAATGGCGTGGGGTACTGTCCTCATCAATTTCAGTTATCTGGTCTTTTAAATCGGTATCGTCCGCTTTTATTTCAACTGGATCTTTAGAATCGCCATAAATATCCATGTCATCTTTCGATTCACCATATATATCCATATCCTCATCGTCCATTTCATCCGCAGCAGTCATATTTACATCGTTTGGCTCATTCGCGGGTGCTGATTTCCCCTGTAAATTGCTATGAGTCTGTTTACACTCCGATAAGAATGGCATATGCCGTTTTTTCTTCCCATCACAATACATGGTAATACATGCAACTGGTACTTTCGTCTAAAGATTAAACAATAACATTTACGCTACCTTTAACTCCTTCACCATAGATATCTCAAAAGTATCTTTGACTTCAAATACAATCAGCTCATCAGTATTCATGAGTAATCCTACATAAGGGTCACTAATGGAGCACGAAACAATCCAACGCTCTTCGCTCCCAATCAAAGTTTCGGATATTCTCATACCACTGGATTTTAGCAATACAATGCCGTCAGGGTGAATTTGGATTATTAATGATTCATTTAAGATGGTACCAACCATCACAGTTGGACCAGCAGTATAATATTCATTTTGCTCGAGTTCCAAAAATTCTTCACCAGTTGCGAGTACCTAATGTGAGAAGTTTAAAAAATGGATACCGATGTGCCATTTTCTCTTGACAATACTAAAAATTTATGAAAATCATTTTCTGAATTGTGTGATTTTTCGTTTGATGGGCGTACTTTTACCGACCACATATCTTCGACTCCTGCGAGATCAAATGAAGATATTATTCTTGGTCTAATTGATTCATTAAATACAATAAGTGATCCATGGGCTCCATAACCTGCACATGCTGTGATTTCTAAATCCGCCTCTGATAATTCACCCTCAAATTTATGAGATGAATATGTTGCCGGTTTCCCAACACTGATATCACGTATTGGACCGGTTACCAAAATTGTATCCATTACTCTATATTTGATAGGTAATTGGACCCCTTTCTTCTTTATAGAAGATTTCATCTTGGACCCAGTTCCACCATATAGTTCGTCGTCCAATTCATCTTCTTCCATGATTTCAGCGCCATCTGCTTGTATCACCTCATACTTTAATTCTAATGGCTCTGAATATTGTAATAATATTGCATTAAAAACGGTTGAGTAAATAAAAATATAATTTGAAAAGTATCGGATGCTATCCATTGTCGTTTGTAATCCTAGCTGCTGCTGTTGAGTGAAATTGTTTAACTTTGAAAAGTTGACTATTCCAGCTGGCGATGTTATTGATAAACCTAACGATTTCACGTTTATACGTTTCACTCCGCCTCGCTTTCTTTTCCAAGACCTTCCAGTTCCTTCATCTCCGATTAATTCTACTTCAAACATTTTTCCAGACCTTAATATCAGCAATATTGTATCGGGGTTGATAAAAGTGGCATGACTACCGTCCAATGATATTCCCAAAGCTTTGAAATCCGAAAAATGATTGTCCCGAACATATACTGATGGAGGTTTATTTTTTACAGGAATGATCGGTCCTTCTTCCACAGGTGGTGCCTTAAAGTGACTCTCCATATCAAAGAAGGGATTGACAATGGCTGCCAGCCCAGGAATATGAGTTTGATTCAAGTGGATTATAGCGTTGTGGGAATAAATCATAATTCCACCAATTGGATTGGGTACTGCTTGTATGTGCGTGCAATTGTGAGGCAAACCATTAACTCGATATAAAATAGTGTATCCCTTTTGAAAAATATTCAAAGAGATTACAACAACGCACATAGTATCCTTCTTATGAGCAAGCCTTCCAACAAATGTCTGGTCCGGTTCATACAATATAGCAATCCTAACAATAGTTAGAAAAACCATTAAAAATACGTTGGTTCTAAGTAACCATACAGGAATTCAAAATCAATAACGTGTCGAATCGATTGATCTATTTCTGATTCTGTAACTACATAACTTGGCAAAAATGGAAATTGTCTAAGATTAGAATACTAGAACAATACTTCTGCAAATCTTCCTCTTCCCCTCTCATCACACTATCCGATTTAAATGGAAGTATAGCGAATTGATTATTATAAAATTTCATCATTGCACAACGTCCAAGGTGATCAACTTTCACCACTGGAGCACCTTTGTGTTGGATATCTTTCTAAAACATTAATCCAGAAATTGTTATACTCTCAAATCTTCTTTTTCATAGTGGTGCAATGATACTGTGACAAGATTTTGGAGCTTGTTGGAATATTCCACCAAACTCATCTTAGCATCTTTGAACGTGAGCAAAAGTGAGTCTGTTGAACCAATTCTCACAAAAGCCATTGAAGTAACCACACCTTGCAAAGTAAACTTTTGGTGCAAGCTTAAGTTGTAATCTACACTGGAACTTCTAGATCGAACTCGATATATTTCCAATATATTTCCTTTTGATACTAGGAGATCAATATCTGTTGGACTTGTAAAGTTTCCTTGTAAAGCATGCTGAATTGCTGTTGAAGGTGCAAGTTCTTTGCATAGTGAATAGAGCATCAATTTGGAGAAAATAAAAAATATTGGAACTCAATAAAGAACTTCAAGACCGCAATTATCCTCATTCTCTGGTAGCATTGACACACAGAATTTCGAAAGTGCTGTATATTTGGAGTAAAGTCTGAAGTACTTGAAATCGAAATCGACGCGATATTGGTCCTCTTTGACTACTTGAACCAATTTAACATTCTCAATAGATAATCAGAATAGTTCATCAAGCTCAAATGAATATCAAAACAGTGTTTTATTAATCTCTACATGAAGTCATACACAATTTCTGAATCTGTACTTTACACCAACTACGTAGCTTGAAAGTTTCAGGCATAGATTGAGGTTGCCTATCTCTTACTAGCACTTCGTCAGATGCACATCCCCATTTTTCGATAGAACTTGACAATTCTCTTCCAATTCTAATAAACTCTGTCACATCTCTTGGGGTCCGATCAATACGAAATGCTCCAACCATTAAGCCGCCCTGTATTTGCATCGTTGAACTTCTTTGCTTCCAATCTGCGTTGTTGAGGAAATCTTTGTGAAGAGCAAGGTGAAAGGCAGTCAACTCATCAGCTTGGATTTGTGTAGTATGATCCTTGTCATTTTGAAATGGGCCAAAAGATATTCGATGTCTTTCCAGTACCTGCGATTTCAAATGTATTAAAACATCCAAAGCACTTGATGTCATGTTACGGTGAAGTACTCTACATGCTAAAATCTTTATATGGCGTGGTCTTAGAACAATTCCTTGATCCAAATAATAGTGAATTAATTCATGAAGATAGTCATCTGCTACTGCGCGACTTAAGGCATCATCAAAACAAGCAATTGAAAAAGGATGTTCAGGGCCGTAATTGTCAATCACATACTGCCAGATTTCATATGGACGAGTCTTTAAATATACTCTAGTTACCGGAAAATTTGGAAACATTTGGTCCATGGTACAAACAGATGATTTGTCGGAAAGAAGCGCTTCTGCTATAACATCATCTGAAATCCCAAACTTTCTAATAATACGTTGTACAGACTTGGAGTCCCATGGCACATTCAGCGACAAATCTTTGTCAAGATATGGACCAAATAGTTCATGAATGGTTTGGTGAACTAACAGTTTGAGTCTAGTAGGATCAATCATCTCTATCAATATGTCCAATACTATTGGTCTTGCAGTTGCTATTGCTCGTTTCACACTTAAATCAGTAAGTTGAAAGCCAACTTTCAGAAACGATTTAAGCAAAGATATACTGATGGTGTTTTCAAAAACGTTCTCTAGAACTGCATTATTGATATGTTCAAGTTGAAACCCAGTGTATCGTTGCAAATCTGTTATCAATGTCAAATCTAGTCGACCAAGTAGATAAATACTTTCACAAACCAATTTATGGCTTTCTGCGCGAGTTGGGAAAAACTTATAATTGATGATGAGGTCGCGTAATTTTGGAATGATAGTTGGATCAGTTGGTGTAGATCTAACCAAAGTTTCGAATTTTCGATGATCCTACAAATTATTGACTCCAATATCCATACACTCTCTTTAAATAATGAAAGATCCTCATATTTCGCAAAAGTGGCATTGATGATAGCAACGTAAAATGTTAGTGGTGGTGGATTTGGTGCTTTTGTATGATACTAGTATTAAGTAACAATAAATTACATCTCTAACCATCAACTGAGCTACAAATCGAGGAATGGCAACATCTTTCTTATGTAGCAATATGGTCCCAAATTTCTCTGTCAATAACTTGCGATGATTTGCATAAACAGCGTATAAAACTTGGCCTTTTCTACCAATTTAATAAATGCATTTCATACCCATAGTGATTACAAAGTAATTGTGTTTGAGCAAAGGGATCTTTTGTAATTGATTGAAGAGAGTTTGATAGTAGTTTAAATTTTACGACTGACTTCGGATCCAAATAAGAGAATATCAGTGAGAGAATTTCATGAGGTAGATCTTGGATTGGCATAATATTAACTTGGATTGAATTTAAAATTCAAATTCAAATGCTAATTCATTGATCTTGGGACACGCAGTAAGGCTTATACGAACACACAGACTGTCAAAGAAGATTAGTTATCAATATGCAATAAAAAATATGCAATGCATTACTAGCTTCAAGGAGAAATCACAGCTCCTAAGTGAACGTCCAACAGATCTCTCAAATTTATCGTTTCTATTGTACCGCATTTAATTCAACAATTCAAAAGTTTGTTCTTTCAAGTTTATAACTAAAAAATAATACATCCATTCGACTTTTTTTCTGCCGAAGCACCTCCTTCACCACGAACTTTTTCAATTTCTCCAAGCATGTACTCAAATAGACGTGAAATGTTTTGATTATGTTTGGCACTTGTTTCAATAAAGGAGCAATTCCATTCTTTAGCCTGAGCTTCACCTTCTTGTGTGGTCACCTGTCTCTGTACGTGTAAATCCACTTTGTTTGCTAAATGATTAATTGACATAACATGTTCATTTACCAACTAATACACATGGTACCCAATCCATTCCTGTAAAATTCAAGATTTTATCTCTTAATATTCCACACATTTCAAATGACTGTCTGGAAGCAATTGAATAAATCAAAACATATCCATGTATACCAATAGCATGTTTTGAATTCAGAATTGAAAATTCATCTTGACCAGCTGTATCCATAATTTCAACTGCAAACTCTTCCCCTTTGTACTTTACAATTTTGGTAAACATATTTTCAATTGTCTATATGTAAATTCATTATTGGCTATACTGGATAATAAGTTTCTGCAAAATGATTTTCAACAAACTAGAATTAAAGCAACGAATGAATACTTGAACAGTAACGGACGATTTTCCTACTGCTCTGCTACCAAGAATGGCAATTTTACGGACCTAGCCAATAAACAAATCCACAGCTTACCTATAATTAACCATGGTTCTTCATACCTAGAGAGATCAATGTTTACCAAATTACTTTAGGTGGGGCCATTTGGAATAGGTTGAAATTTTCAACTCTTTGCCACCAACTTCAAGCGTTTCAATTCTGTTTCAATTCAGATCCATGGAAAGCTTAATGGAATCGTAGATTATTGCAAAATATGTATTAATTATAAAACAAATTAGAAGAATTAGATAGGATGAGAGTCAGTTGTCATAGTCCGTTATAAACGTTCATCCCTGTCAACTCAACTCTTCCCTCATTTCTAGAGTCACTCAATCGAGAAAACAGTCGGCTTTGGTCAAGAAAGCTCCATACGTAAACTTGTGACGTATTCGTCCCCACAGCTAGATAATCTTCCTCTAAATTGTTAATATAACCGCGTTTTTACCTGTTGAAAGTGACAAGCGAGTTATTGTTCCATCGTGACCATCTAAAGTTGACAGTAATGGGGCACCCCTTCGAATATCCCATACTCGTACCTATATGTATTAGTTGTTCAGATTATTACTGTCAGATCACTCCCTCCACTAATCAAGAGTCCACTCTTTGTCCATACCGTAGATTGTACACCACTATTGCCATCCATTTTATACATATCTCAATATTAACTTATTAGCAATTACCATGACATAGACTTGCCACTGGTTTTTTCATAAACCTTAAATCATACACCAAGACTTCTGGAGTCTGTTTACCAGTTTCCTTAGCCTTTCCGGATATAGACACGAATTGTAAACAAGGGCTAAATTCTACATGATGATGTTCACACAACCGGCTAGATAACAAAGATATTGGTTCAGATCCACATCGATTCTGCGCATCAAAGATTCGCAAACTATAATCACACTCCATTGATACCATGTCTTCTTTTATCACTCCTGATTCTTGCACTGCACAGGCCAAAAAACTTCCTGACGTTATATGACGAAAACAGTACCATCTTTAGATATTGAAAGTGCTGCAGGTGCATTAGCACCTAATGAAAATGTCGCCTTGGGTATTCTATTATGATACATTCCCCATTGACGAATCTAATATAAACATCTAATATAAATATTTTACCACTCCAGGTGCATTGAAATCGTATGGCTGTTCATATCCAGCAAATATAGTATTTTTTGTCGGTCCTTTACCAAACATGACTGTTGTGACTGATCGAAAATTTCGTTCCCTAAATTTTCAATATAAGTATAAATAGTACATCATTTCATCAGCCATTCTTAAAATATGTACTGGATCATTTAGAGTATCATTGGCATTCAAATTTAACAGGTATACTCCACCATCATAAGAACCAGTGGCTGTCAGATTCGTCTTCCGATCCAGAGTGATACTACTATTCCCAGTATGTTTGTAATGTTTTTTCCTAAATTTGGCTAATCGACCATCACAAACTGAATAACTTTTCGGTTTGGATGGTTCGCTCATGTTCCAGACTTTTAATGTGGAATCATTGTGTGCAACTGTACAAATCGTTTCACCATCATCAGTGATTGCCAAATCGATACCTGATGCATTCCGCTCTAAATAATTATTGGTAGTATTTCTGTTACCCACTCCATCAGTGCCTCTAAAAGTGTGACTAAATCCTTCTGTATGATTCTCAAATGTAGCATCAGTCATCTGTCTTACACAATCTACATTTTAATCGATAAAATAAACGAACGTTTATGTCCATCTGACCATGATTCATCATCAAGATTACAAACAAGAAAATTTCCAGATTCGTTATAGGTATCGGTTTTGGCAATATGCATTGATGCAATTTTAAGTGCATTTGGAAAGAATTGTAATACATTTGCTTCTCCAGACCCACGTTTGTAAGAAAAAACTCGCCGCCATTGTGATTCCTGCCGATGGGTGGTAATCTATTGACCGGTCAGATTATTCCTAATTAAACAATAAACCTGTTCAAAAGTATTCCGGGATAAAGATTGATTTGGACAACCAGTTTCTCGCAATTGTAGTAATTGCAAAAAAGATCTTTTGGGACGATCGATCTCCAGTGTTTTACCACGCGAGCTTACTAATGCAATAGGTTGTTTTAGTTTAGTTTGACTTAGACCATGACCTTGTAATCTTTCCATCATCAAAGATGGGACTCCATGCCACGCACCAGAAGTGAGCGAATGATAAACTTGCCCTAAATATGAGAAATTTAGTGGTTGTTACGTCCAAAATATTCATTACGATGTGATGAACCAAATTTTTCCCATCGTAATTGAAATCCAGCTTCCATTGGCATTTCCATAAACTCCGATTCCATTTCCTAGAGGTAAGCAATGAAATCAAACAATGTCGTTCGTCTTCTTGGTTGTTGATTCAGCTCCAAATACTTTAGCTGATTGATTTATAACTTTCGAATGTTGAGAGTCGTACACCCTCGCCATTTCTTTTGGTAACAACAAGGGATCTGGTTCAATATTGGCAGGAACTTGAGCTGGTACTTGATTGATAATCTTTTTACTAGGTGAGTTTTGCAACAAATAATCGGATAATCTGCTAAATGAATTCAAAGGCTTCTTAGCGGTTGGCCTCTTTGGTGACAATTTGGGGTAATAATTGGTAGGATCAGGAGGACTAGATTGTGTTGTTTCAAACAAAGCTTTGGCACATATCAAACTATCAGTCTCTGATTCAACATGATCATTAGATTCTTCATTTGAATCGATTAAATAATTGGTCAGTGAAGATTTTGATTTTTGTCGCTCCTCAATTAGATGATTTAAATTTTTAAGAGAAGAATTTGATGCGACAGACGCTCTCCATTGAGAGAAATTAAATGCTTTTTTTGTCCTGGTATCCTTAGGAATGGGGTTTATCTCTGTTGAAAGGGGAGGTATATCGTCTATTGAATGGTGAGGATCATCATCCAATGAATCTGAAGTCAATGATGGTGAATCTGTAATCGATACAGAACATTCATCGTGTATATTGGGTTGTTCTTCCACTTGCCTACGATCTTTACTGTCAGCTGAAATTGATATATTGCTTTTCCATTCAGTCACAGATCGACTACTTCCCAATGTTTGTATAGGTAAAGTGGTTGATATATTTTTTCTTGTATGATCTGCGTCTGATTTCCCAATGTTGATTTTAAACTGGCTGACAGGTAGCGATCGTTTAAATGGGGAAGTGTGGGAAATAGATTTGGTATCATTATCATCTACTGGTAGAGTTTGTAATCCATTCGACCTAATTGATGTCAATAGATTTGATTTGGCTGATTTTGGAGTATTTTGATATGAATTTACTGAATGGATGTGATGTGATTGATCAATTGATTCTAACTTCTACCAAATTCAAGTATTAAATAACACAACCAATAAATACCTTTTTTGATATTTCATGTAGCGATTTAATTGCATTAGAAGCTTTCAATATCAAATCAAGTTGGTGTTTTTGGGATTTGAGATCAACAACAGGTAAATCAGATGAATTTGAAGTGTTCATTGGAGTATCATGGACTTCTACAAGCAAATCAATTTGAATCAAAATACTTTTATGCAATCGTTTCCGCTTTGAAGAAACTATAGATACAGGTTGAATAATTTTAACTAAATGGACATCAGAATCAGAACTGGATATATTCAAGACTTCTTGGATTTGTTCGGTCCATTTGAATTTCCTTTTTGAAGTCAAGTCTACACAGTCTACTGTTAATCCAAACTCTTTAGTTTTCATGATTTACATTTTTTGTCCTCGCTGGTCATCATATGTAAAAATGCAAAAATTAAATTCAAATTCAAACAACAGTAAGTAGCTTAATTGCTAGAATGCAAACATAAAATATCGAATAATAAAAGATAAAACCGAGTAATTGAAAATAATTTATAAACTTTCTAGATCCATTAACGATAATCTAATGGCTTCATCTAATTCATGATCGCGTTTTCCATTCACGCCTGTATCAGTATCACCTCCTTGAACCACATCTACTAGTAAATCATGCACTTTGAAGGTCATCTGTTCAATGTGTTGGCTTAAATCATGAACATTTGCATTAGCTGGTTGAATCCATGCCATTATTAGTTGATGTGCAGTTTTCATAAATGTCAAGGACTCTATGATCAGTCTATTCACTAAAGGTTCGGATAGAGGTATTCGGTTGTGCGAATCACTCGAACCTTGCATGGAAGTATCCAATGTCGAAGTTTCCCGAAGTGATGAATATTCTGGAGCATGAGGACAAGCTCGAATCAATAACTCCAATTCTAATAGAAACATATTAAAGGGTATGGTAGAAGTTGGCCAATGAATTCGAGAAGTATGGGTATTATTCAATAAGTTTTTACTGATATGATGTAATTGAAATGAATAAGAGTCAAGAATTTCAATTAAAAATATGGCATGATCAGAAGATTCTGTAACCATATGCTCTCGTTCATTAGCCTAGGTTTAGAACACTGAGTATATTACCTGATATCTAAAGGTCCGCCATTCTAACAGCAGATTTTCTAAACCAGAGATCGAATGACCGATATCTTCCAACAGAGATGAGAGAATTGGTAAAAATGTTCCTCGTGTTAGTATTCGTATATCAGGATTGTTTGATACTCCATGTGGAATATCTGGAATATCATCTAATAAACTTGGTCCACTGACTAAAAATGGTATGTTTGTTTTGATTTCTTTATACTTGTATGTTGCCTGATCTACTATACTCAATGTTACAATAAAGTAGTAAGTGGCTTCAAAACCCAAACTACCATGAGATAGTTCAGCATAAATAGTTGAAGGGACATATTTTCCCATTTTATAATTACTTGATGGTTCGAAATCCCAATCTAAAGGATAAACTCTGGCAAACGAAGAAGAGGGAGTATTGAATAATTGTTCTTTTTCTAATACAATTTCCAATGATTGCTGCTGTGGGTGTGATTCGTCAAATAAATCTTGAGGTTGCTGTTCATAAACAGTTTCTTTCTTTTTAAAATTAAATTGTTGTCCAGAAACAAGTTGAAAGGTAAGTTTTTGACAAAAGTGAACAACTACATGTTCAATTCTATGAGTTGGCAATAAATGGTCTACATTAATATTTATCACTATATGAGGGTTGGGTTGCAACATTAAAGGTGGTGATAGTTTAGCTGTTAAAGACAGATCTTGTGATTTTGTAAAAGGGTTAGGCAATAACGATCTTTTTGAATGTACAATTTGTGGAAGTTTTAATTCTTTGTAGATATCTAGGGTCTTTTCCGTATACTATAATTTAAGATCTGTAAAATGATACATTATAACCAACCAGAAAACTAGTTGAAGCGGGCGATATGATTCGAAGTACGTCTTTGGAAAGAGGGCCAGGAGCGATTTGTTGACCCATAAACCCAACTACTTTCCAAGATATGCCTGTTTTAACACCCTGATGCCAATCTACAGAGCGGTTTTAATATCATATTATTACCTATTAATCAATTTACATAGATATAAACGAACCTGAAGGATCAAATGTAAAGGTTGGTGGTAATGCTTTAGAACCAAAATTAAAGGAGAACGGGAACTTTCGTTTCCCATCAATGGTGATTTCAGATTGAGTCAATTGAATAACCTCTGAATATAGTATTTTTTCCAAGACCCCAATTACTGCTTTGCACTAACGTCAAACAATATAAGAGTACTTTAAAAGAGCATTCTACTTGACAATAACCATTCCAATTACTTTGATGAGTTGAGACTATAAAACCATCCAATAGTGGCCAATTACCAGCATCAACAGATATAACTTTATGATTACCATTGAGGAATATGGATAATAATGAGTCTTTAGAATGTGAACCTATTAGTATGTTTGAAGCGTTTGTAGGTATCGAATAAGGCTGATAAGGATTTGGAGGATTACTGAGAGTAGGAGTAATAATAGAGTCAGTTGGATTGCAGTCATTTGTATTAGTTGTACTTAAAGTATTTATTATTGTACTGTTCCTGTTATTCAAATTGGTATTGTTTGGATTCTGGATTTGCTGGGTTATTAGGGACACTCGACTGGATTGTTTGTCGTCCATAATTGAATTGGTTCAAACTCACATGAGCCTTTTTTAATGGTTTTGTACCATCGGTGTCACAAATAACGACACCCTCAAAATGATTCTTAGAATTTCATTCACGATGAATTTCATGTTTATAGTTTTTATTATACGTACTTGTGTTTGTTTAATACGCGAAATTCATGTTGGTATGTTATTCGCTGGCATTATTTGACATCTTCATTTTCTCATCCAAGAAAGGAAATGCCGTTCAATATCAATCTTATACAGATGAATTAATTTAAATTGGAGTAGTTTTTTTGCCTTTTTTAAGCCAGATAGGCACTTTCACGATCAGAAAATCAGAAAATCACTACATAAAGTAGAACACCAGAAAAACCAGAAAATTGATGATATATTCGAAAAATGATTTGATTAGGTTTATTAAACAGACTTGATTTTAATACTCAAGTTTTCCTGCTCGGGATATTGCTCTATATCCCGCCATCGGACACGTACTCCATTGTCACTCCAGACTATACTATCCACATTCCAATCTAACTGTTCAAGCCGCTCATACATTGGTGGAAATTGGGTTCGACTCCACTCGTATGATCTATAAAATCCTTCCATCCCCAAATACTCTAATACGTTGTATTGACTGCCATGTAAAATAGCTCTTAAAACATCTTGACCAGTCGCATCTTGATGCAGTAATACCAAGTACTCTCCACTGAACTCATCTATTGCTAAGAGATATTTTTCATCCTAATGTCAATCCTATCAATTCAAATACTTTAAGAATTTCCAATCTATCCGATAAATAAGAGTCATTCTTAATATCTTGAACTTTTTGGCACATTCGGATCTTTACTAGACCCGGATGAGTGAGGTTCCATTCTCCTAGCCAATGTTCCTTACTTTTCAAATCCAAACAGGATGGAACAAATCCAGTATCTACATATTGTTTGCAAATCAATCGCATGCGGGGGAAATTCAACACTTCAAAATCCGCTGCTTTTACTAATGCATATGTCATGTAGAGTTGACAAGCTGAAATGACCATATAGATTCCCATCAAAAGTGTAACATCTGTTGAAAAGCTTAAGATACTAACTCCTATTCCAAGTCCACACAAGTGAGCGAGAGATAGTTGTGAATCATCTTTGGCTACCAAGTCTCCAATATTATTTCCTTGAATGGCAGATAAATTATTGAATGTTGTGTGTGTAGCAGACCTTTGGAATAGTCAATCAGTATGTAAATTACCATATGGAATAGTGAACACCTCTTAATGCATATCCTAAGGATGCAAATAATAGAAATTGAGATGGGAAAAATATAGTAAGCATTTGACATCCTGCACCAGTAACCGATGCAATTTCCCCAATACATTTCCAAGTTCTTGGTAACGAATCAAACAAATATGAATATCGTTGAATAAATAGTAACTTCCCCATCTCTCCAAATCCATCTTTCAAAGTCCACTGAATAGCAACTGAAGCAGCACCAGAACCTGGTCAAAATGAATTATATTGAAAATGATACCAATAGGGGAGTTAGCACCAACCGAACTCAACATTGCTTCAGCAGTCAAAACACTAATCTATAATAAATTCAATTTTTAAAGATGGTTACAATAGATCCAGCCAGAGTTTCAACAAATTGCCAAAGATGAACTTTGAAATAAGATCGATGAACAGTATTTGGAAACCCAACAGGCAAAAACATTTCCCTGATCCAATTTGATAATTTATGAGAATTAATTGTTTTTTGTTCATTCCAAATCCCTTTATTTTCCAAGTTATATACAGTTTCTTTTCCATGAAAAACTTCAATCAATACTCGCTGTCTTTTAATCACTTCGTATATGGGTCTACGTAACATGTTTATCTTTACAAATCTAAATCAAATGAAAATTTTGTGAACTTGAATCGCGTTTTAATTCACAAGCCAAACGAGATTTAAAATAAACTTGTTAAATATGTTGAACTAACGTAGTTGAAAATTTAGAGATTATTATTATTGTTATTTATCAAACAAATACACGTTCAAAAAGTAATCAAAAAATTCAATGCAATTAAGAATCACTTCAGACGATACAATTCCAAAAAAATCCCAAAATAAAAATCCAACTGAAATGATCATTAATCTAACAAATGAAACTATCCCAATGGATATACAACGCGTAATGATCAACAATCCATACCTAACCATCTTGGATTTTTCATATTCAAGACCTTCTTTACAACAAATGAAATTGATTTCCGAAACAATTCCAATTATCAAAAACCTTACACGACTTGATTTTTGTCGTATGGAACTCGATCATTCAGCTATAGAAATACTATGTACTGGTATTCAATCACATATAAATCTTATATCAATTGATCTAACCCATAATCGAATTGGAGAATTAGGCGCGAAATCAATTGGACATTTATTACAACATCTAACAATTCAAGAATTAAAATTAGGATCTAATCATATAGGTGCAAAAGGTATTCATTATATTTCCAAAGGATTGATTGAGAATACAAACCTGATTGAATTGGAATTATCGTCCAATGCAATAGGTGATCAAGGTGCAATGTCTATTGCAAGTGCATTAACGTTAAATAAAACGTTGAGGAAAATTCATTTGAATAATAATGCCATCAAAAGTCAAGGTTTGTATTTAGGTTGATTGATTTTTTTAGGTATTGTATCTGATGTATTCAATATATAGGTACGTATTCGAATACGTTTTATTAGATAGGTATGATTAGATTAGATTTACCATAGGAATTATGCATATGCATGAATCATTAAAATCAAATCTAAACATTACAGAATTACAAATATTTGGTAATAGATTCGATTCTACAAACCTAATTGATATCTATCAATTATTAGTACGTAACATCACTCGCGAAAAACAAATCCAATCTGATTATATAACATTGCTTAGTATCAGTCGATCATTAGTTCTACTATCTCAATTACCGATCGATATACGTATGTTGATATTGGAGTATTTTAAAGGCGTATTGACGGGCAACGAATTTAACAGTTTGTATCCGATAGTTTTGGATCGTTTTTTAATTGGTCATCTAATGATGTGTGGTAATCAAAATTTGATGTACAATTGTAGAATTTTACAGTCGCGGAATAAATCTTGATATATCACTGTGTAGATAGTGTTTCTAAATGGTGATTAAATTGCCAGTTATAGATTTTAAGGACATTTGGTTGTTCGTAATAGTTGAGATGGTCCATGGAGAATTCATTTGTGAGCTCAATACAATTGAGGTATGTCAAGAATTTAACTGATGAAGCCAATCTCATTAAAATATATAAAGACGACAAACTATTAATGATTTAAAAATAGATTAGGATAGAAAATAAGTCCTTGGATGGTATCATCTCTACAAGTCAGACCACTCTTTTCCATCATCTAATCATAAAATCCCGAAATAATTTACCAATAATTGCTCTTTAGCAACCAAAACAGATATTTTTTCTTGTCTTGATAGATCTGATGGTGTGATACCATTGGGACGTTCAGTCAACAACTCCAGAATCCGGGATGCTACAAGATCGTCATTGTGATTGGATGGTTGAAGTACCATGATACCCGACTCAAATTCGCGTAATCGGAATGGTAGTGACAATTGTTCCAATAACATACTGGCTCGGTAGACATCGTCCGGAGAAACAAGTGATATACCGCGAGCACGGTTGAAAATACAGAAAATATCACAGAGTGAGTACATGGAAGAAGGTGATTGAATCGAATATTTTGTCAAGAAATCTGATAATTCTTTGGCAAGCTCTTTATGATATGAAGAACCACTTGATTTTTTTGTTACGGGTTGTATAATACCGAGTTCTTGAATAATGTTTTGAAACTGCTGTTGTTCTATTGATACATCTTGCGAAGATGATAGTTTGGAAGTAAGAATATCAGCAAGTTTTGTCTAGTAAAATCAATTAGGTATTGTAATTACCAATTCTGATGCCTTTTCCATCAAACTTTCCAAATCTGCAAATGAATCTTGAACGGTATTATCACGTTTCTTGTTTGTCTCTTCAATATTTTTCAAAATGCCAGCTACGTAATTGAGAACTTGAGTTGATATTAATCTTACCTACACCTCCTCCATGGATTCTAACACTCGAAATAGCTTCTTCAACTGATTCCTGGCGAATGACCTATGGATTAGTAGTCAAATTCAAATACCCATGATTTCTGTTCTATATTATTCTCCAACAGTTTGTAAATATCATTCATTCCACCGGCACGTAACGATAGTTTAATAACTGACTTATTTGAATCTCCAACTGGTTTAGATAGATTCAAGGTAGAATGATCAGGTATCAGAGTTGTTTGACACATTTCACAATTCGTCATCAATGAATGGTTTATAAATGTACATGTTGGACATACAGATTCCTCTTCATTTTTAATCTGTTTAACACCACAAGTAGAGCATTTTAAATCTGCATTGGTATTGAGTGAATGACAAATTGAACAATTCCAATTGGTTATGGTAGAAGATACAGGAGAGATATGAGATTCATTTTGATTTTTCACTGTTAATATGATCTTTGCTGATGAACGAAAGAATGCATTCTGATATTAATATTGTTGGGTTACTTGATAGGTTAAATGAGTGATATTTTCGATAGGTAACTGTATCGCTGATATATTAATTTCATTAACCCAAATAATTCTCATATTTGTTATATAAATGGTTCCATTATCGAATTCTTCCAGTCGTTTATCACTGGTGATCAGTTGTAGATGGAATACCCATGATATAAACCAACATCCTTTTGAGAGAATGATATAGTTTCGAGATTTGCTAACACTGGTCTTTTTGAAGGAGTTAAATCGCATGGCCACCAAATATCATCCATTTGTTTTTGGTAAAGGCAATAAAAAGGTAAGTTTTTAGTTACATACTTTAAAAACTCATTGAAAATGACCATGAATACTTTATATGACGAGGATATAGTTACAAGTATCATAGTTCATTAAGATTGATCGTGTGTTTGTTTTCCTTTCAATTTCTTCATGGTATCAAATTACCATAAACTGGATAATTTATCAGATTATCAAACGTTGGATCAATACGATATTATCCATTACCCAACTAAGGATGAAAATACAAAATACTATGCAATTAAACGAAAAGGAATCAAAGTCCTATATATAATTTATCAATATCATACAGTTTTTATACACAAATCTTCATTTCATGGACCTTGTATGTCTTGTTATAGGAATGTGGGATATCGTTGGGAAGTCTTGGGTTTGATTTCATTTATCGTTAACAATAGAATACCATGATGATCAAACTCAATCCAGTTTTTATATTGATTTATCAAAACATGATACGAAGGCTAAATTCTTGGGATCCAATGGTATTCAATATGCTTGGCATTTGTTTCCAGAAAAATCATTCTTTGGTTTATTGGTATATCCACAAAAGATTCCGATAGCTTATATTGATTCCAACATACCAGATATTAAAAATTGTATTGGACAGTTGAATTTTATTCACGAGTGTAAGAATATTCAATTATTGGTTCGAACAGCGGGTGTTTTATTGATTGATTGTCTCTTGAATACCCAATCGCCTTCGAATGGGAATCGAAAAAGTTTGTTCTTTTGTCAATAAATCTATAGTTTATCAGTAAGTATTCGCTTGTAAACGAACGAAATAACAAGTTTATCAGTAAGTATTCGCTTGTAAACAAACGAATTAAGAAAAAGGGTAACAACTAATCAGTACCAACATACTGGTTTTGATAAAGAACAAGGAAGAAGCTGACTGCATTACAATCCAATTTAATAACAAGGACAACTTCAATTTCCTTTTTTTCTTTTTTATTGAATTATGGATGAAAGTGCCCTCGATACCAATCCAGAATCCCATACTTTAAAGTATTATTTAAACATAACTGACGATTATGAAGAAACAGAGGACCCAGATATGTACTTACATAAACCATCAATGTTGTTGTTTGATATTCAAACTGGATTATACTGGATGTGGGATTCAGTCAATTGGAAATATTGTAATGTTACAGACCCTACCATAAATTCAAATTCAAACTCTGAAGTACAGGTAGATGAGGAAAACACTACACAATTGGATCAATTGTCACTGGTTGTGTCTTCTTCAAATGTAGTTAAAGAGAATAGTATAATTGTTTTTGGAAATACCACTGTTTCAATTGGCAGGGATAGATCGTTAGAGTTAAGGCTACGACTTAACGAACTTTCAGTTAGTCGTCATCATTGTAATATTTACTTTGATGAAGCCTTTTATATTATTGATTTAGGTTCTACACATGGTACATTTCTTAATAGAAGACGACTTTCAGAAGCAAAGGTAAATTTTATTTATTTTAATTAGTTTAGTGTGTTAGCGAGAGATTTTTGTTAAAGGATGGTGATAGGTTGGAAATTGGCACTAGTGCTTTCGTTGTTCATTTCCATGAGACCTGTTTGCAGTGTAATCCAAAGTTTAATGAAGTTATTTCGATTGCACCAACTAAAGGTGAGCGGAAGATACGAAAAAGTAAAGAGAATTCAATTGCGAAATCACCAACCATATTGCCTACAGCGCCTGCAGTTGATTTTCATGATCTTGTCAATATCACTCCTCTAGAGTCCCGATATATAGAGGATTCTGAAATCATTCACCAAATTAACATAACAAAGAAAGCTGCGGAATATAGAAGTCAAGCAATAGAAATACAGAAGCAACTAATGAAACCACTTATCAAAGGTCCCAAAATGCACCAAAAAATAAAAAACGTTTTAGAGGATGGCAACATTGAAGAAACACAACCCAAGGCAGGAATCCCAAAGAAAAGTCATATTTCAGTCCCTATTTCCAAAAATAATGTTGGGAGTAGATTACTTCAGAAGATGGGATGGAAAGAAGGAACTGGCTTAGGTCCTCAATCCGCTGGTATAACAGATCCTGTACCACTTTCAAATCATAAAGGCAGAAAAGGACTTGGTAGCAAATAACTGATTTGCCACAGTTAAATTTCGAATAGACTTGTAATTTCATTTTCAAATATATCAACAATTGTATATATCCTTTTTATTAAATCAATGTGAAAATAACAAATTCACTTATTGTGCTTCATACCTAAAATCGCGAACACATATAATACGTCATTCATTCTGAGGGTTTTGTTTAACATCTTGCGCATTATTTCCTTTCTAAAATAATCAAATGGACATTCCAATCAAAGATAATATGGGGAATTTATATTATCATGGTCAATACGTTGAAATGATGATTCAAAAATACCAAACGAGAATTGAAGAACTGGAGAAAATCATTTATTGTGCATCTCAAACCAAACTTACTTCTGGAGTTGATTTAGAAACTTCTGCAGAAGTAATTGAGAGTCGTTAACGATAGGACGCGTTAAGATTCACATTCCTATTTAATTTGGTACTGACTGGTTATTCTTACCTTCAAACTTACGTGTTGAATATCATGATTTTGATGGCAGCTACTTCAAAATCAATTTGGAATCAAATTCAATGGCATGAATTGATTAACTTTATTGGAAACTCACTGACAAACATTACTGAAGAGAGTCTACCATTCCACACACAGATGATTGACCTATTATCTCTTCTGTTTGCCTGTTTGAAACAGTCAAAGGATTTGGATATGAACAATATGTTGATACAGATTTGTTGTTTATTGCTGGGACCAACTTGGGAAGCCCTCCATTTGTAAGTCTCTGGTCATTTGATACTTAGATGCTCGAATGCTGCCATAAAGCAATATTATATCAAGTTGATTATCTTAATCACTGATTGTCTACCCAAAACTCATGAACTTTTGCAGACCGTTGCAAATACTGTGATGAATCAAATTACAGTCACTTATGATGATATGTACAAGGAGGTGAAGGGGGATCATCTTGAACTGCTTCAGTTGATTGCAGGTTCACTTCGTACAGGGGTTTATTCAGAACAATATGTTGAACGAACGTTCCAATGGGTGATAGTACTTTAATCCTCAAACTCATATTTTAGGAACTAATGAAAAGTTGTGATGATGAGACAGCACGTCGAAATGGCGGAGAAGCCTTAAAACATTTGTCCAAAATGTATCCTGTCAAGATGGCAGGAATGTTTGATCAAATGAATAAAGCATATGATCATATGCTAGCATTTGCAGGGGATGCAGAATTTGGCGTGATATTCACATCTAGTTTGGAGACATTTGGAAATGTCAAACGTAACCTTTCAGATCAACAAATTGAAACTTATTATGGGTATTTTGATGCTTATCTTGAATATATGTCGGATGGGTGTAAACGAGGAATTTTTGTTGCACAATTGCACGAGGCCTGTTATGGTCAAGATGATGGTTCATTTGAAACCCAAACTACTTTGATTTAAGTAGGTTCATGATTGTATTTTGTTTTAATAATAAATTGTTGAATGTAATGAACTGTAATGAAATGAAATGGACTATATTCAATTCACTACGCAACTTGAAGAAGGACATTAATGAACACATTAATTACAATGTCTAGTCTTGTTTTCTATAATTCACTCACTCTTCTCTTTCTGATCAACTTTTTTTCCTTCATTCATTTGAATGTTGCCTGACGGCCTTGAAAGTCTTCCCATTGAAATCAAACAAATGATTGCTGGCTACCTTCCCATTAGTTCGTTACTCCACTTCAAATTGTGTTCAAAAGACTTCAACTACAATTACCAATTTAGCAAACAGCAATTACATGCATTGTATCTCAACAAGAAAATCTTCAACAACGTTACTGCCTTTAAATGCTACCTACACTTCAACGAACCTGTCGGTGATGATTTTGAAAGGGCCATATGGAAAGACAAACCAGATATCGTGAAAGCTCTTCTGGAGGATGTCAGATCAGATCCTTCTGCCAGAAGTTATCATGTCATCAGATTCGCTTCTGAATATGGGCGTACTGAAATAGTACGAACATTGCTGAATGATCGACGAGTTGACCCCTCTGCAAATGATAATTATTGCATCAGATTGGCTAGTAAAAATGGCCACATGAAAATAGTACAGATGCTCTTACAAGACGACCGAGTGGACCCGTCTGCAGATCGTAATTATAGCATTCGATTAGCATGTGAAAAGGGGTATACGGAAATAGTCCAGATGCTTTTGAGCAATGCACGAGTGGACCCTTCCGTAGACCGTAACTATAGCATCGTTATCGCTTGTGAAAATGGCCATACAGAAACAGTAGCAATACTTTTGAACAATGAACGAGTAGACCCTACCACGGATTCCAACTATGCTATCAGAATCGCTGCTGAAAATGGACATACTCAAATAGTAAAGATGCTTTTAAATGACAAACGAGTGGACCCTACTGCATTTCAGAATTATGCTATCCGGATGGCTACGGTATATGGTCATCCTGATATAGTATCGATACTTTTGAGCGACGAACGAGTGGACCCTACCGCGGATGATAATTATGCGATCCGACTTGCTTGCGCATTTGGGCAAACCAAAATAGCACAGACGCTTCTAAAGGATGGGCGAGCCGATCCTAGTGCAAATGATAATTATGCCATCAAAAGCGCTTCGAAAAATGGCCATACTGATATAGTAGCGATGCTCTTGAAAGATAAACGAGTGGATCCTTCCGTCGAAAACAATGTTGCTATGCGAATGGCTGCTGCATATAAGCATACTGATATAGTAGCTATGCTTTTAAAAGATGAACGGGTTAACACGGGGATTCTTCCCTAAATTAAAATGATACCCTTAACTCTGCATGCCTCTCAACATCAAATAGTAACTATGGTGTTGGACTATAAGCGAATGGTGATTATATTTGTTGCATTTATTCCAGTTTGTGATATTTTGAGTCTGGTTAGTGAGCTGTTTCCCAATGTTATCACAGGAACTTTAATACTTCAACAGGACTTCGAGACGTGAAACACAGTTCTTTTCTTGCTACCATGAACCCAACTGACCAAATAGAGAGTAACAAAGTATATTTGACAATCGTTCCTATTGAAATCAAGCAAATTATCGCTGGTTACCTGTCTGTTAATTCGTTGCTCAACTTCAAATTGTCTTCCAAAGAATTGAACTTCAAATACCAATTCAGTAAAGAGCAATTAGATGAACTGTACCACAGTAAGGCACTCTTCAACAATGCTACTGCCTTTAAATGTTACCTACACTTCAACGAACCTGTTTATGCGGACTTCCAAACTGCTATCTGGAAAGACAATACGAATATCATGAGAGTTTTACTAGAGGACGGCCGAGTAGACCCTTCCGAAAATGATAATTATGCTATAAGAATTGCTTCCGAACATGGACATGCTTCAATAGTTAATGTACTATTGAATGATGAACGAGTGGATCCTTCTGCATTTGAAAATGAATCCATCCTGTTTGCTTCTAAAAATGGGCATACTGAAACAGTACAGTTATTATTGAATGATGATCGAGTGGACCCTTCTGCAATTGATGACTACGCAATCAGACTAGCTTCAGAAAATAGACATACTGCAACAGTACAGATGCTATTGATGGATACACGAGTGGACCCTTCCGCAATGGATAACTATGCCATAATATGGGCATCCCGAGAAGGGCACACCGAAATAGTTAAGCTGTTATTGGGGGATGAAAGAGTGGACCCTTCAGCAAAAGATAATTATGCAATCAGATGGTCTTCCAAGAATGGACATTCTGAAATAGTGAAGATGTTGTTAAATGATGAACGCGTTGACCCCTCCGCAGAAAATGGTTATGCTCTTAAGTGGGCTACCAAAAAGCGATATCTGGATATTGTCCAAATGTTGTTGGACCATTAACGAGTGGATTGTGATGGATACCTTGTAATATGGCCTGGTTGTATAACGGATCTACCGTTACTTAAAAAATAAATTGAAGTAATTTCAATCAATCTGCAGATACACTAACAAAGTTTTATTTGTCAGTAATGGCAGAGCGCTACTACTTTGCTGACTGCAAACTATGTTTCTACCGTTTGATATAAAATACACCATTAGCCTGACTGACACTGACAGTTTATCATTTATTTTTTTCCGTTTAACAATAATTAACCATATTTGACGATGAGCACCCCACTTGGCCAAGTCGAGATTGGCGAAAACTACATAGAAATACTTCCAGTTGAAATCAAACAAATTATAGCTGATTACCTTCCTATTAATTCATTGCTCAAGTAAACAGTAAAGATATTGTTGGAAGATATCCAGTTGGCTATCATTTAAAAATGGACATAAAGAAATTGTGAAGATGATTTTGGAAAATGAACGAGTAGATCCCTCTGCTGGTGATAATAAAGCTATTAAGCTCGCTTCAAAAAACGGTCATGTCAAAATATTGAATATGCTGTTGGAAGATGAACGAGTAGATCCCTCTGCTGGTGATAATTACACCATTAAACGTGCATCAAAGAATGGTTTTACCGAAATAGTCAATATGTTGCTGAAGGATGAACGAGTAGATCCCTCCACAGACAATAATTATGCCTTAAAACAAGCTTTAGAGTATGGTTACACGGAAATAGTAAATATGCTGTTGAAAGACGACAGAGTACACCTACTTTCATATGCATAAAGAAAGACTCTTTCTTGAGATAATTTTAAATAAATTTATGTTTGCTCATCCGTTTTCACATCGAGTGAGTAGTGTGAGTATGAAACAATCGGATTAAATGAAGCAGGAAGATGAGCCATTTGGTTAGTTAGGAGATTCCAGGGTCAGATCCAATTCGTTTCAATCAGATTTCGGGTAAGTTACTTGCTAGTCAAAGTTACGTGTTTTACAGTCTAATTTCTGTCGTCTCATTTGCTCCCCGTGTTTCATTTACTGGCAATGCAGTATATATTCCTCGATCACCTTTACTTGAAAGTTTGGGATGGTGGAGTTAATATCAGTTTTTTGTGGAGCACATCAGAGCTAATTAAAGATATATAGGAATTTTAGTGTTAAGTACAATCGTTAAAATACTAGATAAAGGGTATTTAATAGATAAACGTGTTTAAATTGGTAAAGATGATATGTAGACATAAGTTTGTAAGCTTTTTGAGTTTCATTCAACATAAGGAAAAAATTCGAAGCAAGTTTAGTATTGAGTATATTAAGATATTTGGAATCAATAGTTTGTTTTGAAGAAAACAGTAAATTAACCTCCGAATCCATAGAGGGTACGTCCTTGACGTTTTAATGCATACACAACATCAAGTGAAGTGACTGTCTTACGCTTGGCGTGTTCAGTATAGGTAACAGAGTCTCGAATAACATTTTCTAAAAAGGTCTTCAATACTCCTCGAGTTTCTTCGTAGATTAATCCAGAAATACGTTTCACTCCTCCACGACGTGCTAAACGACGAATGGCTGGTTTGG
>MU621239.1:2901-41979 GCA_025399215.1 Globomyces pollinis-pini | reverse complement strand
TTAACATTAGACTCCATTTCTATCATTAGTCGTATTGAAGGAGTCAATGATCAACGAAACTTCACGCAAATCCAGCGCGAAATGCATGTTGGACTTTTGTCACATCATTACAAATTGGATAGTTGCGAATAAGTCAAGTTAATCAGAATGCAATCGATCACCAATTTGTTAAACTCTCGGTCGGGACCCATTTTAACTTAAAGCTATCAAAATTGTTGTATCATTCAATCATTTCATGTCCATATTTTGATATTATATTGCACAAGTACTACACGTCTAAATCTTTATCTAAATCAGTGGTTGGTGTCTGGAGAAGTGACACCAATGGACTCATCGTTAAATTTGCCATATATAAACCAATAACCATTGACAAACTTCTTCGAAGTACCTCAACCATGAAATCGGAACCCCCATCATCTGAAAATGCAGCAGCAGCTCCTTGTGCCCCAATACCACCAGGCACAATCCACATAATGCCTAAAATTACATTCAAAATGATTACCAGCCATAATTGAGGGTAATGCAACTTCATTTCTAGTCTTGGCGATATAGTTTGATATAACACCCAAAGTAAACGAAGTCACAATCAAGGATAATTCCTAAAATTCAACCAAAGTTTCATGCATACGACATTGAAACTCATTTTGCAAATTTGTAATGTAAAAAATGCAATTGTAGATACAAAGGCCATTGTCGGCCATTGAATGGGGACACTCTTCAAGTTAATAAGTGTAGCAAATGTCATCTGATTGTTAAGCAACAAAATGGGATACTGGTAAATAAAATAGCATAATCCACCACGGTTTGTACCTAGCTGGTTCACATACAGATGCATGAGCTTCTGCATCCCACAATCCTGCCAAATCCATCAAGTATATGGCAGTCTTAGATCCCGCAGAAATACCGAATCTAAGATAGATAAATCGATAAAACTGAATTACCCTAATTGCATTGATTTTACGAATGCGAGAAACATCCTCACCGCACCAGCAGCAGCAAAATCATAACCAACTTCCATCAAAGACACTGCAAACTGAGTTCCCGGCAGGTAAAGTACCAAACTGGAGATAATCACTGTTTCATTACATATTCCTTGATTTCCTGTCCTATCATTCAGTCACTCAGTTCATTACCATTTCCAGAATATTTGATTGCCTACTATTGTTGCCAATAAAGATACAAAAAAAGAGACAAAGATCGTTGTACCTAGCATTTAATTTGAGATATCATACCTTGAAATGTTTAGTGCGTAGGTTATTATATTACTTAAACTAGACGCATATTTTGAGGCAAATAAATTGATTCCACATGCAAATCCACCCAGTAAAAAGGAAGCTGCTGCATCTGCAAAATCCCCGTTAAAGATGACCATCACCAAGCAAGCAGCTTGTACGGAGCAAGAGAGTATGACTTGCCAGTTTTGGTATATTGAAGGTTCAGCAACAATGACTTTAAGTTTATTTGATAAGTCTAACAGTTGATTTTCAATTTCGGCATTTTGTGATTTCTTACTGGTTATTTTCTGAATGTCTCTGGCAAATTTATCCAAATGCAACAACCTAGATTGTTCAATTCTTTACATGTAAATACTTTCCCATATTCTATATAGTTAGCATACGTTTGTAAAGATACCCACGTAGGCGAGACAGCATGGAATGTCGTTCGAGAAGGATGCTTGACAGATCCATCTCCCAAAGAAAGCATAAAGTTCGTTGGTAAGTAGAATGCCGTGAAAGGAACGTCCAACATTGTAGCGATATCCTTTAATCTGGCATCAACCCGATAGCTCGGCGCTCCGAAACTGAGTAGATATCCGGCAATGTCATTAACCAATTGAGCATGTAATTGGTCTTTTGGTAATCCACCTGCTGTCCATGGCATAGAGAATGCCCTGGTTAATGGAACCCTGGTGCTCGTTCCGCTTGAACTTCTTAGCAGGCTCGCTAGTCTTTAGTTACTTTGAATTTACCTGACGGTATCATCCGACTAAGAATACCGGGTTTATTTGCCCTGAGCTGAACTTCTGCGGATTGTTTTGTTAGAACCGGAGGAATATCAACCTGTATTTTAGTATCAGGTTTTAAGTCTATTGTATCTGGACTTGTAATTTCAGGTGATTCATCCTCTTCAATTAATCGATTGTAAGACATTTTGAACGCGCAAAAGTTAAAAAAGTTAAATGAGTCTTGATATAAACATTAGCGCTCACTTGATCCATTGGGGTTTTAATTTTCCGACACCGCTTCGATTTCAATAAATGTTCAAGTAAACAACTATCTAAAACACAATGAAGAGATATTTTATCACAAAAAAATTCAATGCTTAATAATCTAAAATTTCCGGTAAACCAAAATTAAGGAGTTTTTTGAAGTTGTTGTCCAAGGTGACATTTTACATGTTGTTTGGAACAAAGAAAGGGGCGGAATTGACACAAAGTCATCTAGACCATACACAAATACAAAACACACGGCAGCTGCTACCAGAACAAATGCTTGGATATCGAGAATCAAATTGAACCCAAGACGTTTGTTTCTGTTAAAGAACGTAAGAAATCGGTGCTTTTTGGATCCGGTAATGAAACAATGGCACCACATATTTAATAAGCCAACTCTTTTTTGATACAAGAGGCAACACAGATTATGCTGAATCATTTCTTGGCTAGTCGAATGTCAAGTCAGCGTTGTACTTTACAGATTACAGGTATGAAGAGTAACTAACCAAAGGACTGAATCCTATTGAACAAAAATTATTCACTTGCTTGGACTGTAAAGGTGATTATTGTATGGTAAGCATTTAAACTAACATTAGGCATGTATCGATACTTGTCATGTTAATCATACCCAAACTCCAGGTTCTATAAGAAGGGGAACTTGTCAATGCGTTATAGACGACCATTGTCAAATTGTCGTCAATGATACCATTTCGGATTTGCCTTCCTTCAAATGCTTGGAATGCAGAAATGCAATTCTGCTGACTCTTCATGTATATTTAAACAACAACCAAATCGAATACTTTTGCGATTATTGTGGAATTAAGAAAGCAAAGACTCTGACTTTACCAAATTGTATGTTTGTTATTCCATACATTTCTTCAATGACTTGGATTAAAACAAAACTGAGGATTGAAAAAGCAAATGAATTGGCTACATTGTATTCTAATTTTATTATACCTAAAGACCATCGATGGAAAAATATTCATTGGGGATATCGATGTGAACTATGTACTAGGTAGTCCTTTTTCTGGCTTAATTTTAGAGTTATTCATGGAATTCGATATCAATGCATGGAATGTATTACACAAGAGTCATTCTGTAAAGAATGTGTTCATGACCATGATAGCAATCATGCTCTACTGCTGGTAAACAAACCAATAGATTTATTTTCCGATGGTATTAAATTCTGTAACTTATCATAGCACCATTGGGAATCAAAGAAGCCCAAAAATTGTCTGAAATGGATTATTCATGGGACATGTCAGAGATATCAATCGATGGAACAGACATTGTAACATTTTAATTATATAACTGCTAGGTGATCGTAAATGAGATGAATCTTCGAGAAATACTGATGACTTATCAAGCATTAGTAGTAGGAGCAGGCTCCTTGCAAGAAAGCAATGAATTATGGCCATACGTAGCCGATGCGTTAGGATCCCTTTACGAAAGTTTGAAAGAATTCAAACAGAAACAGAATTTGATTGTTGATGATGACATTTCCACCTCTGAATTATTTTTTACGATCTGCAAAAAGCATTTTCAAAACATTACTTTAGATGATATCGAAAATGAACATGGATTGGTCAGAAAGCGATCCTCTTTTACACAATCACTCTACGACCGAGTATACGGGAAACCTGTCTCAAAACAAACGGCATTAGACCAAACGTGTATTTATTTCAAGAATGGAACACGAACATTATTTATATTAAGGACAAAATCAGAACCTAAACGTTTTTATCGAATCGAATTGAGTAACAGTGATGGACGGTTGATGGAGAGTGATCATATTAGACCACAGTTTTCAATGGCACTGAATGCACTGTTAGTTGGTTCTGTAGACTCCACCCCTGGCTTGCTATGTTCTGATTAGAATAAATCGATTTTGTGATAGACCCATAAATACTTGTGTTTGATAAGAGATTACCAAAGCCATAAACTCGGCTGAGCATGTGTAATCAAGCTTAATTTTCAACTGTTACTTTCACACTCTCTTTAGCTAATGTTTTTAATTACGAACTACGAATTAGTTAACAGTATCTCACTCTTAAAAAAAATCCAAAAAAGCACTGATTTGGCATAAAGGTTCATCCCTTCGTACCGTTCCCGGTGAAAACTCCTTTCAACAAGATCAAACAGGGTTGAAGTATACGTTTTTTATTAATATTCGTCCATTATCTAAGCGAAATATACAAGGACGTACAGTTTGACAATATGATAACGACGTACAGTTTGACAATATGATAACATTACAAGTGTTTACTTCATTAATAAACTTTGTATTGACTAAGTAAATGATTGAACAGTTCAACCATTTCACCCATCATTAGTCCAAAGAAAACTGGATGGTTTTATGGACTATCCAAATTTATAAATATTCCAATACTTAGTGCTGAATAGTGCTGAATACTATTTCTCCATAGACTAGAGAATAGTATAGAAAAATACGTATGCATGTGATTTATTGGTTCAAATTATTGGTGCGGTATAACTGATGAAATTCAATAACTCTCACTTTTAAAGCACTCAATACTTTATTGCTTCTTGTATTGCCATTATTTGAATTCTTAAAGTAACGACTGAAACTGTTGGTCATACTTAGGCATTTTAACAAATATTAGATCTGTATCAACAATAGAAGAGTGTGGAGCGTACTTTTAAGACGAACACTATTCAATTCCATAACACAAACCTATAATTAAAAATAATCCAATGCTCAGGATATCCAAATGTACGCGTTTTGTGTCGATTCGACCAACATGCTAGAGAAAGAGAGGATACTATATTAACAATCTTAAGAATAACAGGTATCCAAGAAACCAAAGGAATTCCGGTGTTATGGGGGGAATATTAGCATTGGCCAATCAACAGTTAGGACGAGACCACGTTTCGAACCCACAGGAAAAAGAAAAATGAAAACCCAAAGGAAATCATCCAAAACAACCCAGATTGAATGAAGGTATAAAGACCCTAGTTGATTATTTAGGTATTTATTTGCAATGGGCTGATTGATACTAGGTACCCAATGACTAATTAATTCATCAGGTACGTTTGTTACTTGTTCATCTTTAGTTTGGAAAATACATTCAATCCGTTGCGCAGGAATGGGCTACCCCGCATTACTTGAACTACAAAGGTTTGAAGAAAATAATTGGGAAGGCAGAAGATGAATCACCTTCAACTGTTAAATTCACCATGTTAGCTGCTTCCAATCCACCTGGTTTTTGATCTTCTTTGCTTATATTTAGGAATCACTTCTCAGGAATCTTCTCAATTAAGCCAAACTAAAACTGCTTTCTTTTTCAAATTGGAGAGAGAATTAGAGAAGGTAAAGTTCATTAATTTGAAAATCAATCTTCAATGTTTTGGAATTCAATTTATTAGACTTATCTTGATACGACCATGATATATATCACATATCGATGTTACTTGACCTTTTTAACATTACTTAACTTTTTCTAGGTCAATGAATTTTACATTCAGAAAGAAAATGAATTCACTTTACGATTGGATAGTTTAATCAAAAAATCAAATGCACCTATGAATATCAACCCTAGATTAGCAACATCCTCTCGATTGACTCTAAAAGAAGCATTTTTACAATTTCAAATCGATCTAGCAAAATTACAAGTATTTTCACCAACCTCTCTCATATTTTTGTTTAGAAATTTGTTGAAGTCAATGCAACTGGATTTAGAAAGGTTCATTATTCATTTTTATTAAATAACCTAAAAGATTTTAAAAAAATGGGATAAACGTGCTAAATCTTCCACCAAAGAAATCTATCTTAGTCGACAGATTGAAGTTCAACCATGTTTCAACAATGAAGTATTGACTGAATTAGCAGATAAAGCTTCCAATCATCTAGCCGAATTGGAAAATTATCTTCAAAATACGAATCCAGAGATTTTAGAACTTTCTAAACCTTCTAAAATTGAAAAATCATCATCCGCAGTTTTCAGTGATATTGAATCTGAATTAATTTCGTTACTCTTTAATAACAATCTTAATCAAGTTTGGTTAAATCGTTACCTCGAAACCAATGTATTGAATGCTGATGTGCTTTCAAGAGTTTATTTGGATTATTGTACAGAAGTGAATGTGGATCTCTTAAGATTGTTATTGGACACTAATTTGGTAAGAGTCAATATCGTTTTGTTGATATTTTCAGGTATTAAATCGCAGTGTTCTTACTATTCTATAGGTAAAGTCAAAATCTGATACCTTTAGGTCGATTGTAATTTAACAGATGGTTTTAGTGATCATACATGTTTGCATGAATTGGCTATTGCCGGAAAGTTTGAAGCGATTCAATTATCAATAGAATATAAGGTTTCTTCTTTAAAACTAATCTTTAAGGCGAATGTTTCTGCCACGGATGTGTATGGACGGACCCCGTTGCATTATGCTGGAATGTATGGACATCAAGCAATATGTCTATTTCTTATTTCAGTTGGAGCAAATAGTAATGTTATTGATCAAGATGGAAATTCACCTTTAATCTATTCCATCATCAATGGACATATTGAATGTTGTTTAACCTTATTGGAGCAAAATTCGATAGAGTTTGAACCATCATCTGCCACTTCACCTATTCCACTCTCTTTGGCTTGTCAATATGGACATTTACAAATTGTAGATTTACTGTTATTGAAAGGTGCCCAGCTGATTCCAAATATTGATGGACTCTATCCATTGCATTTGGCATGTCGAGAAGGAAAAAGTGATATTACTCGTCGATTGATCCAACATGGGGCTAACATTGAAGCAAAGGATGCGTTTTATGGTTGGACTCCTGTATTTTTTGCGGCTTCAGAGGGTCATGTGGAATGTATCAAATTATTGATTGAAGCTGGTTGTGTTATACGTATCAAAGATGAGCATGAATGGTTACCTTGGACTTATAGTTTATATCGAGGACATATGAAGGCATCCGAGCTACTGACTGTAAAGGATACCAATGTGAGTGATGGACAGAACCATTCGAATCAATCAGTTCCTAGCAATGTATGCTTGTTGGAGAATAATGGACTTCAAGAGTCAGTGATGGATAAAGATCCCCTAGATAATATCATCTCGCTTGACCTGGATGATATACCTTCTTTGTCCCTACCACCACCTATCATTCCATTAAGAATCTAGTAAGTCTTTGGTACCTGATTATTTTAGTGGTCATCATTACTTGGACAAAAAGTATTTAATTCAAATTCAACTTGGACAATACCGCAAGGCAACAAATCCTTCACCTGTCAGATTTTATGGGTCAAAGCAATTATCATCTTTACGATTGAAAATAACTTGTAAACCAGAGACGGATCTTTCGTTTTTCTGTCATTTGCCTCTAAAGGATGATGTTACAGTGTTTTCATACACATTGGAAGAGATACAAGATCTATCATTTGAGTTTGATATATATCCGGCCTTTGGAACAAAGACATTCGGAAAGAGTGGAATAACAACATCACAACTAAAGAATTTAATTAAGGAAAAGAATGGTGATGGAATTGAAGGAATAGAATATATAACAACCATATTTGATAATCATTTACGAATCATTGGGGAGTTATCATTCATGTTATCGATTGTTAAACCATTCAGTCATCATGCATTACAGATTGGTGGTAAAATCGAGACTTATTGGAAAGCTATCACTGTTGTCACCAATACTTCGAAATCACATCAATCTGATTTAAATCATTCACTAGTCACTTCCACGTCATTAGATAAAGAATATTTCGAACTCGTGGTACAAACTACTAAAGATCATAAATTGGTTGTATACCCGAATTGGTACATCAAAATCTTCAATGTTGATATCCTATTATCGATGCTAAATTATGATCAAGCCAAATCTATTTTTCAATCATTAAATCCAAATGTGAAGAAATATGAAGAATTAAAGTCTGATATTGGAATGGTAGAGTTGATTGAATGGATCTATTCATCATTTTTAACTTTGGAAGAAATTTTACAGGTTTGTTTTAATTTTTTTTAAATTTTACAGAAATTACCAACTACTATTGGAATTAGTATTATATTAAAATATCCAACTCCCTATCAACGAGAAAAGCAATTCATTCATACTAGTATGAATATTAACAATTTTGTAGATTCTATATTGAAAGTTATTTATGATCATACCGAACAAGTTCAAGAAAAGAATCATTCCATTATTTTTTCCAGTTTCAACAAAGCGTTATGTACAGTTATGAATTGGAAGCAACCTAACTATGGTGTTTTCTTTCGAACCTATTGTGGATATGATCGCGAAGATGAATTATTGATATCTATCAAAGAATCTATTAAATTTGCGAAAGAGTGTGATTTATTAGGATTGATATGTGAATCTCAACCATTGGTAATGATTATTAATAATAATGAATAGCTTGAAATGCCAGTATTAATTCAAACTATTAAAGAGAGTGGATTAATTTTGGGAACATTTGGTAATAAGAATAAAGATCAAGAGAATATATCTATGCAAGAGCAGAATGGAGTAGATGCAGTTATAGTAGATGGTATATTCAAATATAACATGAATGTTTAAATTTTTTTCGTGTTTAACTTTTCACATGAAAGCTTCACATGATGGTATTAAGAATCTTTTTACTTTTAAATGTTGATATTAAAATGTATGATTTTATTCTCATTTGGATTTTTATTTTCTGGATTATTTGATTACATACAAACCTCTAATAATTTAACTAATTGGCCAACTCAAACAACTCATCCGGTATGGGTTTATGCTTCTTCTGGATTCGGTGCTTGTTTAATAGGTTTATTATATCCTTTGGTATTAAATTCAATATCTCATTTTAATTAGGTTTGTTGCTTTTTTGATTAAAAATATTTTAGGTATTTCAACATTTTAACATAAAAAGGTGGATCAAAAGTTGAAATTAAACATAAACACAAATTGGTCAAAATGTTTACGTAGTTTAGGTGCTTTCATAGGTACTCTCTAATGTATTAATTAATAGGTATTCAATTCATACTCTAAAGATTTAGGTGTCAATATTGCTGTGGTGGTAATTCTTAATCTTTTATTAACACTGAAAAAGAAACTATCATCTCCTATACCAATCTCAATTGCTTTTATCTGTTTAGGATACTGGTATTTATTTGACCGTACTTCTCATGGATGTGTTTTATCAATGGTAGTTAGTGCTTGCGCTACAAATGTTGCTTCAATATTGGTTCTTCAAGGTGTTTTTAGGTACATTTTATAATACCTTTTTTTATGTTTAATTTCTATTATCCCAATAATCTTTACTTGTCTATATGATCAAATCATATTCAATTGTCTAACAGTTTAGGTTTCAACAGCAAGATTTCATGGGTATTACTTCATGGTTTCCTTCGATACTTTATTCAGCATCTGTATGCATTGGATCTATTGGAAGACAACTCAACAAAGCTTTCGATTGATAACAGTTTACCTTTTTGTATATTTAACGATTTGGATTGTAATATATTATTTTATCATCAACTCTTGGATGTTATGATTTGGTGTTTTGATTTTCCAGATTAGCTTTGATGATAGAATTACATATCTACGTTCTTTTTTACTATTCTATTCATTTACATTCATGTGTATGTAAAAATAAACAATTTTTGCATAGAAACTTTTCTCTCTAGACTAAAACTCTACAATCCAATAACGTCTGAATTTCCTTCTTTTGCCTGTTTCTCTCTCCGATCAGATTCCCAGGTGCAATATATTTAAAAGTAACTAATAAATTAGATCATATACTTGAAAAGTTGTTGATTACCCAGATCATAGAAGAGTAGTTTCTAACGTTTGAATTAAACTCCAGAATTTTTCAGCATATCTGATTGTTCAGAATCAAGTAATGAATTCCAATCAAAATGCTTTGCTTGCTACTGTGTCATTTCATGTGATCTGCATTCGGTGGATTTTTCAGTAGAGGACATGTGTAGTTTTACCGAAATTTTGAATAGAGAAAGACAGAGTAGCAGTGTTTAAGATTATATTTCAAATCAATACAGCCTTTGAAACACAAATGCATTCCAATGACAACAGATACGTACAATTCCTAAAAAATCATTGGAGCATTTAAGATGATATAATTACAGAGCATACTTTTCACACGTTGTTTAATCACGGTCAAGTTAAAAATGAATTCAAACAACAAGCTTTGGCAGAAATGTAAGTTCCTTAGCCTTCATCCTCAAAATCAAATTCATACTCCACGTACAACATACTGCTATTATAGTGATTCATACTCTTGCATTCCAACAATCAAAATCTCTGATTAGCAATGTATCTAAGGAGGTATTGGGATGAAAGAAGTGCAAGGTCAACAAACCAATCAGTTTTTGTATCATTTGCAAAGAAACAGGCTATATCAAAGTGAAATAGGGTTAGAATGTTTGGCGAGACGATTGCAAGAAGAGGTGATTACCAGAAGATTATAATAATCTTTAATATTCCAAACTGCATTTGACTTCCAGGATCTGCAACTAATCCGACAATCGTTTCACTATCTTTTATGTGATTCACCTTTTCTATCTGCTATCTTCGAAGGTATAACTAAGGGTTAGGATGACTGTCTTGCAATTAGTTCAGTTCTCAGTTCTCAAACATGTACAGCGTGTTGATTATCATGCGTATTTCCAACTCTTTGGCAAATGATCTTGCTATCGATTTCAGTTCTCAAACACATCGAGGGTGTTGGCCATATTACTGTCATGCTTTTTCTCTTTCTTTGGCAAATACGAATCATGGGAACTGTCCTTTTACCGGTCAGTTACAAAGGCTATTGACATGAAATTTTGGGCTAAGCGAATATCAGTCTCTAATACCATCAAGATATTTAGCCATTGTCCCATGATGTCCCTTATGCAAATCCAATGCTTTTGTTTTATGAAGGCGCTGGTTTTGTGTTCACCCTTTGAAGTACCATCAACACTTTGACGTCACGATTGATGGTCAGGGTACTGGGAAGTAACTGAGGAGCAAATAGATTTTCCAACTTGTTCATTTTTGATTTTCATAATCGTATTTTCACTCCTACGATATCATTTGATTACATTTTTACCTCGTGTTTTCTCTAATTGGACATATTAAAACGGCCTAAAAACAGGAACAACCTAGTGCGCCTCAATATTAAATCCGACAAGCCCAAGCAGTAAATCCCAATCGGGTTTTTTTAGTTTCACGAAAAGGGGAGTCACGATAGGGAACTCAGGCTTCTAGTCACGTTTTGCATTTGGATCCCAAATGGATTCGGAAAACACATTGTTATAAAAAGATGGAACTCAAGTATCAAAAAACCAAAAAATAGATATTACTCATGTACTTGACAAACTTGATTTACACGATTGCTGTAGCAACTGCAGTTTCAGCAGACGCTTCTCATAAACATAAATGTAATCATAAAAAATCAAAGCAAGTTCAAGAACCAATTTACACCACTCCTCCACCTCCACCTGTAGTTTTGCAAGCGCGACCAGTCGCTAGAGAAGGTTATAAAGCAAATTCACAATTCTATGCTTCCTACGTCAAAGCTACCACCGAAAAATTGATCAATGCTGATTTTGAAATCAAAGCTTTACGTCCAACCATCAATTTTCATAACTTTCCAATGATCAACAAAGTTGAATGTGGGGAAAATGATATCAAATTGAATTTCGATTCATCAGATAATGCTCAAAAAGCTTTCAAAGCATGGTCAGCCACTCCTGATTTAGCATTCTACATTGGACACGAAGTAAGGCAAAACAATCATTAACCCCTAGTTTAAATGTGGTGGTGAAGGAGTCAATACTAGAGGATTAGATAAAGTCAAACAAAATGGAAATGTTTTGGTGATTGATACTCATCAATTGAAACAAGAAGATGTTATTGAAGAATATACAGTCAATATTACACAATCTGGTCAACAAGAAATCGAAAAGCGTGGTTTTAAAGAATGGTGGGATAATTTGATTCACCCAAAAGTGGATAAAACGTTCACTGTTCCATTGAATGTCAATTATGATAAAGCTACCCAAAGTATCATCAAACCAATCATTCCATTGTTACCATCCAACAAGCTTGGATCCATTGATTGTGTAGACTGCCACACAAGAGGTGATGCCAACCTTAGAATGCAAATCAAGGCTACTTTGTTTATCGTCAATTCCTACTCCCTTAGCTTGTTTGGTGATTTCAATGCTAATATCGATATTGCCATTCATGTCAACCAATTCGATGATTTTAACGTTTTCCGAAAAACCTTATTTGCAAAGTCCTTATTACCTGTTAGTATCCCTGGTATTTTCAATTTGGGACCTGCCATCAATTTAGATACTGCTATCTCTCTTGGAAACCAAGAACCAATTGATGTCAGTTTTGGTTATGATTTGAAATTCCCATTTCATTATGAAATGAAATCTGATAATGGTTTGTTTGCCAAACCGGAATTTATCAAATCTCCACCTCCTGTCATTACCCAGCATGAATTCAAACATACTGAAGATATTCAAATCCGAGCTGCTGTTCATTTAATCCCTGCCATTAGTTTAAACCTCCAATTATTCAAAGTTTTGAATTTTGGATTATCTCTTGATTTGGACAACAGTTTGGGTGTTCAATTCAGTACTGGTCGTTTCCGAAAATGTCCTGAAGAACCTGTCAACATTGAATTGTATCATCAACATGCTATTAACTTGGTTACCTTTACTCCAATCAAGACTAGAACTTATTCTTTGTTTGATACTGGTCGATTGGAAATTCACTGTTTCTTTTGTAAAAAATGCTTCCCTGGTTCTCGACCAACTTTGACCTTACCTGCGTCTACAACCACTAAGGCTATTACAACTACCACTACTGCCGCTGTAACTACCACCACTACAGCTGCTATAACCACCACTACTACTGCTACTGTAACTACCACCACTGCTGCTGCCACTACCACTAAGGCTTCTACCACTACTGTAGTTGCTACCACTACTACTGTTGCTTCAACCACCACTACTGCATCTGTTGCTGCTATTACTGCAACCACTACCTCTGAAGTCAAGACAACTTCAGTCACTACATCTGCAGTACACACTACATCATCCATCACTACCACTACCACCAAAGCATCAACTACTACTACTGTTGGTTTAGGCCCCGATAATGGCAAGACCACTTCCACCACCTCCACCACAACCGCTTCAAGCACTCCTACCAATCAAAACAATGGTTATGCACGTCCACCTGGTCGATATGGATACGCTCGTCCAATGTAAAACTTGTTTTTAATAAATCATTGTTTAAACTGGTAAAACTGCTTCTTTTTTTTCGAATGGTGATAATTTTATAAAATCTTTGTGTGTTAGTGGTGGAATCGGAGTTCAAGAAGTGTATCAGTTCATCAAAATGTGGAGGTTTCACGCCTCATTTTCCTCACTGCACAACATTATGATTTATCGTACCTTTATTTTTGGCTTTTATTGAAATATGGTGTTGAGAACGAAGGAACAGGAAAAACATGGCCGAGTATTTCAAACGCGACATTTCACATTTACTATTAAATGAAAACCGTTCCGAGTTTGAACAGGGATCCGAAGTATTGTAATTCCGCAAATTGTACCATGTTGGCGTTGTTGAAAAAAATGTTGTCTTGGTCATCTTAAGTTTGGGTTTCCATCACATTATTATGGATATACTTGGTTACTCTGAACGATTTTTAGGCTTATTTAGGAACAAATGTCATTAGTAAAGTAAAATCAGGAGTGGAAAAACGAACTGAACACGTCATTTTCTTTTGATACATTACGTTACAAATCAAAATTTAAGTAACCATTGGTTACAGTAACCAACTGTGATACATCGGAATGAGACCCAACAGATACAATTCCGATAGAAAACACGGAGAAATCACTGGATTGTACGATGTTGGCGTATCATTGATAGTTTCAAGTCCCCAGTTAAACCAGTCGGAAGACAGCCTTTAAAATGAGGCAACAACTGGGTCATTCCTACTTAAAGCCAAGAAATGACCAAATACTTTCCATAGAAAAGCCCAATTAAACTTCTCATTACTTTCTACAATGTCTGATATTGCAATTTTTCAAGCAGCTTGGTCTTCATCATTGTACTGTAATGGACCACCAGTTGCTATGTATGTGTTCAATAATGAACAAAATACTACAGATGTATTCAAGTACATGACAGAACAGTCTGGTTCTGTTCATGATAACATGTGTGGTAGCAATCCTAAAGCGCGAAGTACTTCTGGTTGTTGCTTTTCTTCATTGGATAAAACCAGTACCAAGTATACCAGTGTTACCCAAGAATTGATGAATTCCCCATCTGATGTAAATGGTGCCTCAGTTTTCGCAAATGGACAACAATATTGTAAATTAACACCAAAAAATAGTGAATCTCTATGGGGATTTAATCAAGCATACTATTTATCTGGCTCTGATTGTCATGATTCCTTTATAAAGTGTTCATCGCAGGGAGTCGCGGAAGTATTTCCACAATCAAATTGCACAGGAAAACCTGTGTCAATTAATTCAAACAGCACTTTACCTCATATTGGTGAAGTGAATATGCAGTTTCTCAAGTTCAGTGGTGGGGAAGGAAATATTGTGTGGACAGCTATGGTCCCAGCTACATTGTTGGTCCCAGACTATTCAACTCCAATGGAATACGTTGAGAATATATCGTTTGCAGTGTCAGCGGTGTTATCAATTGGTATTGTGATATATTTGATCATGAAATATCGCGCACGAAAGACTCAGTATATGTTGTGGTTGCTACTCTCACAGTGCGTTTGGCTTCTATGGGTTCTATTAGACGCATACTACTACAATTCTATCTTCAATACTTCAGAATCTCTGGGGATTTTTTCAGAAATCAAAAGTTCACTCTTTGCCTTGGCAACTTTTGCGACAGTTTTGAACACAACAAACTTTTTAATTGCTTTCACACATCTCAGAAACAAGACTCATAGGAGGTTGGCTTTTGTTGTTGTGTTCTTACTACATGTGCTTCTATGTGGTGGTAAATATTTTGACTATTTACGACTACAACAATCCATTACCGGATTTTTTCAGCGGTGGCAATTGTTGGTTCAGTTTTGGATTATTGGTATGTTTATCTATAACACGATTCCTTCATTCTTTGTTACCTTGGCAATCATTAGAATTGATATGGAAGACATGTCCATCATTCAAGCGCTTTTGAAACTACAGCGCGTGAATACCAAGTTTTCCGTTTTAGTATTAATTCAACTGGTGAATTTATTTTCGTACATTTTGATGACAAGTTATCAGAATTATAGTGAAAGTTGGGGTAATGATCGGAATTTTCTTGCTATCAATGGACCAATCAATCTATGCTACGTTATACACTCGGCAGTCAATTGCTTGTTTATTGAACATGTTAGAGTGATATTAAAACTTCGGTCTCAAATCTCAAGTACTGCAATGTCAACACATCATAATAGTTCGAATATTTCAAGTATCAACTATCCAGTCAAACCAACAAATGATTCTTCTCTCCCGTCCGTTAAAAGAGAATTACCAACATCTATCCCACCTACCCAAGGAAATCCTAAAGTAAATCGATATGTGAATCCCAGCTCATTGATGCCTAAAATCGATTAACGTTAAATAAAAACCATTGCTCGTAACTCAACCGATCCATTAAACCTGAAGAGATCAACAATGTTGTATAAAATGAAAAATATTGATCTATTAAACTAATATGTCTATTATAATAGACATATTGATTAAATACACTAACTATCTTTATCCGTATCCAGCAGAATTGTAACAGGACCATCGTTGACAATGCTAACATCCATCATCGCACCAAATTTGCCATCTACTATAAAAACACTACGCTAAACAATATACCTTTAATTTTATCTGATTGATAATTATCACGTAGTTTCGATAAAAAGAGTGAGTAAAGTAGACTACTTTGTTCACCTTTCATTGCTAAATGAAAATCTGGTTTGGTTCCTTTGGTGGTTTTCGCATAGAGTGTAAATTGACTAACTAGTAATTGATTGTCAATATATGATCTTACCACTGAGAATTTCTATTTTGTGTTTTTGAATGTTCTCTTTCCAAAACTTATCATCTTCGTTTTCAAACAGTTTAATTGATAATATTTTCTTGACCCTACAAAGGCATTAATCCTAGATGTAATACATATAGTCGATATCTTTCTCCTCATCACCTTCCTTTAATTATTGTTGTCAAATTGCATACCTTTATACCTACCAACAAACAGAATCCTTTTCCAATTGAACTGATTATTTCTCCATCAACTATAACCGATGCTTGCTTAACTCTTTGTATTACGACTCTCATTAGATTTTATGAAGATTTTAACAAACTGTTTCAGATATGGATTGTAATACAATTCAATGACTGAAGTAGGATATGCTCAACACCTTAAAATTAAGGATCAACAAGGTAAAACACGAATGAATTCAAGGAAGAGACTTTTATTTTCAACGAATCATAAGACTATGCCGGGTAACGACCTTCGAGATGATCGACAGTCATGACATTTCCAGGTGGATGCGGACGAGCAGCAATCGTCAATACTGATTTAACTAGAAATTAATTTTGGTATAACTTACACTCATTGCCATCTCTTATCCAAGTTCCAGTCGCAGCATCAAATGCCATATTAACCATCTTTACCTTCTTTGTACTTTGATATTGTACAGTACCATCTCCTTGGGGGCGAGCAATAAAATTAATGGTCGCATCTTGAATCAAAGTGGTAGATCTTCGTGCATCTGTGAATCTTTTACCATCAAGATGTTTGTTAACGAAATTCTTGTCTATTTTAAATACTTTATGCCATGGTTGAGCTTTTCTTCCAGTACCAACTGTCCATTTGAGTGTGTCGAGATTTAACGCGAAAACAGATGCTAATGAGAGAAGGAATAACAAGTATTGCATATTTATATTTGAGTATTAGCCGGATTTCTTGGGATTTATATAACCAACTTGCTAGGCTCATTGAGCATTACTCCAAAGTTTTAGTTGACAGCATGAATAGGCTCTGTTACAATACACATTCAAGTGATACACCATCTGTACAGTTGATTTTGATGAAGATTTGAGCTAGTTATTTTTTTGGGGGGGGGATAATTATACTCCAAGCATAAATTGCACAGCTTTATAACTAAACTTTAATGTCACAGTAAATACGTAAAATATCTATGGTTAAATAAAACAGAAGGCAAGTATCAATTTTCATAACCCCTTACAAAAATGACTTTAACCACATAACTTGAAGGATTCAAAATACGAGATAGTAGTTTAGTAGTGATGAGCCAGAGAAACATCTAAAATCATGTGGTGTTTAATGAACCAGTGAATTCAGAATTATGGTAAATGATCACAACCTATCTGAAACATAGAACGTGTAAAATAATACAGGGAACAACGTGTAAAATTGATTTTGGATTTTGGAATCCAGAGCATTTTATCGACAAAGCTGATTATGATTTAAACTACTATGCGATTCGCCCAAAGCCGAAAGGTTTAAGGTGGAGCCTAATGTTAGTGTTTTGAATTCTGTTAAGCCTGGATACAAGCATGCTAAGCACAAGGCAATGTGTATCCATTGACGAGTATGAAGTGCATAAGAGAGTATCTGTTAAAGCTATTTTCACAGTCATTAGTTTCATTTGCTACATTGTCATTTTATTCATGAATTTGAAACGGCAGTTAGTGGTAGATATAATTATCTCAGCTCAATTACTTTAACATGAGTAAAACTTCCTATAGAGAATAAATTTAACAGTCTTATGGGAAGATACAATGTGAAAGTCGCATTATATAATGAAGAACATCAACCGTTGTTGTGCATGTGCTCTAGAATGTAATCGCGAATAATGGACAGCAATAATAGTCAGTGAATAACCTGGATCGAACGCTTCTTGCGGCAGATCTACAATGAAAGATGAGTGTACCGCTGATGAGCTCCCAATTTTCACAGGCTTGTAATTAAACCCAAATTAACGTTGCACAAACGTATAATATCCTTTCAAATGGGTTTAATGAGCCTAAAAATGTTTTTAGTCGAAGGTCACGCAATTTCTTGTGGGCTCTACACAAAGTCATTGAGGGTTGAAACACAAGAATCATGAAATTGCATGGTCCCTTGAGCCGATGGTTTAAAACAAGTTTGAGAGAATTTCGAGGCGTGATTGGCTTTGGATTTGTATAAAAGAAAGTCATTCAGGATCAAAAATACCATCATAAAATATAAATGCAATTGAACTACTTGGTGTATTCTATTCTTTCCATCAGTGCTTTGGCTGATACTACTCACAAGCGAAAATGCCATCACAAGAAAGCTGGAAACACTGCTTCACTTGCTGAAGAACAACCTGCTCCTTTGTTCAACACCCCTCCACCTCCTCCCGCTGTCTTATCTGGAAAACCATGTAAGCGCGAAGGATATCAAGCAAACACTCAATTCCTTGCTTCATACGAAAATACGAACACCGAAAAGTTAATCAATGCTGATTTTCAATTTGAAGCGTTGCGACCAACTGTGAATTTGCGTAACTTTCCTATGATCAACAAAGTTGAATGTGGTGAAAATGATATTAAACTCAACTTTGATTTGGCCGAAAACGCCAAGAAGGCTTTGGACGCTTGGTCCAAAACTCAAGATATGGCCCTTTTCATTGGTCATGACGTAATCATATATATATTTCTAATTCTGTAGTTCAATTGTGGTAAATCTGAAGAATTTGTCACTCGTGGAATTAAGAACTTAAAACAAGAAGATACAAAATTGGTTATTGATACCAACCCCCTAAAAACTGAAGATGTGATTAAAGAATACACTGTGAATATTACTCAAACTCCTCAAGCTCTTGATAAGCGAAGCATCGGTGACTTTTTTAAGAAAGTCGGTAACGGTTTCAAGAAAGTTGGTGAAGGTATTAAGGATGGATTCAAAAAGGTCGGAAATGAAATTAAAGATGGATTTAACAAAGTTGCTAACAGCGATGTTGATAAAACCATTACTTTACCTATGGATGTAAACTTCGACAAGCAATCACAATCCATTATCAATCCATTGATTCCTTTAGTCCCATCAAACAAATTTGTGTCTGTCGCTTGTCGCGATTGCCACACAAGAGGTGATGCCAATTTACGAATGGAAATCAAAGCAACATTGATTGTCGTTAAATCCTACAAATTAAGTTTGTTTGGAGAATTAAATGCCAACATGGATGTTGATATTACTATTAAGCAACTCAATGATGTCAAAGTTATCCGAAAGACTTTATTTGCCAAGTCACTTCTCCCTTTCAGTGTACCTGGTGTCTTCAGCTTAGGTCCATCCCTTAACTTGGATACCGCATTGTCTTTGGGAAACCAAGAAAACATTGATCTTTCTTTTGGATATGACTTCCAATTCCCATTTAACTTTGCCATGGAATCCAACAGTGGACTTTTTGCTAAGCCTACATTTACCTCCACTTCCTCTCCAAAATTGAACGATCACGGCTTCAAACATTCCGAAGACATTCAAGTCCGTACGGCTGTTCATTTAATTCCTGGTGTTTCCCTTGATTTACAATTATTCAAAGTCGTTAATTTTAAACTGGCTTTGGACTTGGATAACAGCTTGGGAATTGAATTGAACACTGGAAAATTTAGAAAATGTAAGAAGAGCAAGATTAACTTGGAATTATTCCATCAACATGCTATCAATCTTATTGCCAGTAGTCCAATCAACAAAAAGACCTTCAGCTTGTTTGATACTGGTCGAAAGGAAATCTTTTGTGCCCTCTGCAGTAAATGTGATGCCAAAGATGAACCTATTGATAAGTTCGTCAGCACCACAATTAGTCCTGTCACGATCACAAGTACATCTTCTGCCGGAACTACCACAGTGTCCTCCTCATCAATCGCTACTACCACAAGCGCAACCGCTTCCACCATCGTTCCTACAACCTCCGTTGCTGAAACTACTAAACCAGCAACCACCGCAAGTCAAACTACCACTACTCAATCAACCCAAACCACCGTGGCCCAAATCACAACTACCAAATCTACTTCAACTACCACTGATGCCATTGTCACTTACAAAGTAACGTCCGTTATTACTGTAGCCCCTGTAAACACTTCTACTCCTGATAATGGATCTTACAAAAAGCCTGTTGTGATTTCTTCCATCACAACGGTCACAACAACCACTACTACTACAACTACTGCCAATCCTGTAATCACTATCCCTCCGGTTCCTCGTTATGGATACAGCCGACCTATGTAAACTTACATTTCTGTCAGATATGATTATATTTTCAATAAAAACAAAAACTGCACATCATATAAATCCAATTTTTATTCTTTTGAATTGAGTAACTCACTAATGATATCAATGGTTTCTATAATATGTTCTTTGCTTATTTGATGGTGTACCACAAAACGCAGTACAGTATCATTTCCTCCAAAATTCAAGATGCCTTTGGCCATTAATGCATCATAAACGTCTTGGGATATTAAATCTTTGCTAGATAGATCAACCCACACCATATTAGTTTCGTGTGGAATGCTCAATTTAAATCCTAGTTTGATTAATCCTTCAGCCAACAACGCAGCGTTTTCGTGATCATGTTTTAGTAGTGGTAGATGATTGTCTAACACGTAGTTACATGCCGAAGCGAGAAGACCCGCTTGTCTCCAACCACCACCATATAACCTACTGTCAACCGTCAGTCTATTTTACTTTCTAAAATGTCGTGCTTTCTTGATAAATTTGGCATTTCCTACCAGAACAGAGCCAACCGGTGCCCCAAGACCTTGTATAAATGTTAATCACACATACCTTTAGAAAAGCATAACGACACTGAGTCAAATGGATCGCAAGCTTCTTTCAGGGAGATTCCAGTAGCAGTAATAGCATTCCATAATCTTGCACCATCTACACATAAGGTAAGGAATAGTACCTAAATGTAACTTCAATCCATGTCCATGAACCATTTTTGAAATCTTTTGCTGTTCCTCCAAAGGGAATATTTGACCGTTCATAGTATTTTCTAAGCAAACTAGTTGCGTAGGAGCGTGATGAACATCATCATCTAAAACCAACTTCTTCTCTATTTGGTCTGATGTTAGATAATGAACACCAGGTGCTGGACTCAAAGTCAGTACTTGTGCACCTAGAGGTTAATCCTTAATGGGCTACCAGCATGAAAAGAGATCCCTCCAGCTTCATATGTATGGACATGTGCACGTTCATCTACCACAACACTATAAGGAGGCTGGGTTAGGTGTGTTCGAATGGCCAACTTTATGTATTAAATATATTGCAGTTGTATACTTGATTCGAAAGTGTTCCACTGGTGACGAACAAAGCAGCTTCTTTTCCAGCCAGTTTAGCAACCCGATCTTGAAATTCATTAATAGTAGGATCATCCTATATAATTAATCACTTAAAGCAATACAGCAAAAACATCATCACCCACCAAAGCGTTTTTCATTGCAAAAAGCATTGGATCGGTCGGTTTTGTAACTGACTTTAATGTAGTTCTAGATACCTGTATCACTCCTAAAATCCGCTCTTATCTTCTGTGCTGAATTCTGATTTCCTGAATACATTCCTGAATATGTTCGAATGGAAAAACTGGTTATCCTGTCCCACTTTAAAAAAAACCCCAAACTCGTGAGTAATTTAACCATTTTGTTTGAAAAAATGATGAGATTCTCAACCATGAAATGAGACATTTGGACCAGTGTTTGTTCGTGAAATATTAAATGCATATATTTATTAGATACAATGGGTCGATACAGAGATTATGAGCTTAGCAAAGTATCATATCAGAGCTTTAAAGGGGGCAATTCGAACTTGCTCGTATGACGATTAGTAATGACGACTACTCCTGGTTCTGGTGCCTTTTTTGGACCTTTCCATCGACGTATTTTTGGTTTTGAACTGGTATTTTGTTGGCAAGAATCACAAACATCTGCTAACTGGCTTCTTATTATATATTCTCGCTGGTTTGATAAAGATGGTCCCCATCCTAACAGTTTTCGTACCTAACATGAATAACAATCAAAGTTACATCATCATGTTTTGTCACTATTCTTTCTTTTGATTGAAGCATACGCGATCTTTCCAATTCATCCTATAATCAAAGACGTGGTTGTATACCTTCTTTGTTTTTGTTGGTGAAAGTGTTAGAACTGCTGCTGCTTTAGTTAGAAAAGAAATCTCCTTTGATTTTTCGGATTGATCAAATCCATTATCAGAATCAAAATCTTCTATATGTAAATCTGCTAGTGTATTGATTGATTTTTTGCGAAATCTCTTTGGTTTTTCACGGTCAAGGTTCTCTTCCTGATCATCAATGCCAGGTACTCGAATTGGCTAGAATAAAATAAAAGCGATATTTTACATCGACATCAAATATGCTATTTTCATTGCTCTTGATATGCTTCGTGTTTGGCCGCGTTCGACTTTTGTTGGTGATTCTCATATTATGCGCTCCAGTACTTTTATCTTTCATTCCTAGTGGATTGAGTACCAATGGTCTGGAATTTAGTGGTTAGTGATTACGTATATTTTCGAAGTCGAAATGCTAATGATGCATTCAATTTCTTTGGCTTTCTTTCGACACTGTTTAAAGTATCCACTGACTGGTCGTAAGGCAATTTGACTACTCCAATTGCATCGTAACCAAATCGGTATTGCATCAATTCAATATGTCAAAAGTTCGTCAAGTGTGACACAAACAACAAACATTGTTGGTAAACAAACATTATCCATCACTTTGAGTAATCCAAAATAGTTTTAAAACATTCCGTTATTCAAGATAATTTTATTTAATAAAAGCATATGTTAGACGTTAAAAAATAAACATCAAGTCACGGTTATTGAAATAATCTTTCTCGCGTTTGAAGGTCAAATACTTGTTTAATGACCGAAGTTAAAAACAACATTCGGCTTGCAGACTATTTCTTTAGAGCAGGTCTAAGTCCACATTGTGATTTAGCAAAAATTAAATGCTCAAAGAAAGTTACATTAACCGATGTTGAAAGCAGTCGACGAAGTCTTACGAAACCAGGGGATCCACATCCATTAGAAAATTCATATGAACCAGATACTATATTTCGTTATCCTAAAGAAGATTATGATGAACATGAGAAGTATCCTCCTTTCACTCCAATAGTAAACCTTCAATTGTTAAACTCATAGTTTTGCTTTCCAAATGACATTGGATTTATTGCACAAGAAAATGGAAAGCCTATAGATACATTTCATTCCTTTGTATGATAAAATGACTAATCATAGATTGTTACTGAATCAAGTGGACGTAAACTTTATGGAGTATGTATCACCACTCATGTTCCACCCACTAAAAATCAATCAGCTCAATTGGAAGATATGATATCTAAATGGAGAGCAAATAATCTTGTTGAATCAGATTATGAATTTGCCCAACATGTTCAACAACAATTAGCATTTGAAAAAGAAAAGCTGCTGAAGATTAATAGTGGAATGGAGGATAGTGGTGGAGAATCTGTTGCTTTAGTGGAAGAGAAAATTGGAGTTCTAGAGGAATTAATTAAACCAATGAAAAAGAGTATCTTGGTTGATACAGATAATGTATTTGTTCCTACCTGTTTGGGAATCTTGAGTCGATTTCCCTTTTACGATTTGCTCAAAGACTGGTTATCACATTTAATGGGATCCATAATAGAAGCAGAATTTGAACGATACCCATTTGAAAGGTATTATAATTGTGTTTTTTATTCTAAAGATGTGTAATCAATTTAATTCATGAAATACCATTACCTCCCCCAGGAAAACTTGAAATCGGTATATCAATTCACAATCATATTCTATACGGATCTCGACCTCCAATCAATACCATACCGATATTGAAGAATTACTCAAGTTATCCATTATTTAAAGCAATGTCAATAGAAAATATTGTGACTTTATTTGAGCTCTTGGTGACAGATTACAAAGTTATTCTATTATCAGAGCATGTTTCAATGTTGAATCTGACTTGTGAAGTGGTTACTGGATGGTTGTATCCATTATTTTGGCATCATATCTTGATTCCAGTATTGCCTTTCCGGCTTTTGAATTATCTTGAGGCACCTGTACCATACTTAATTGGCATACAAAAGAAGGCTTTTCCAGAGTGGAAACAAGATGGATGGAGACCAACAGATGTACTTTGATAACTGTTTTAATTTGATTTTAGGCTGCTATAATTGACATTGATAATAATCATATTGATTTTCCACCGTTGACTGTTAAAATTCCTAGTAAAGAGAGAAAGAAACTGCTTACTCAATTGGAGCGATTAACTGGACAACTTATAAATGCCACAAATGGATGTACAACGAAAAAAATTCCAATTACAATGCAATGTGCATATCCATTCGGGAAAATTGCGGCATCTACATATCATTCAGTAATAGGTGCTAGAAAAATCAAAGATATCCCTACTTCAATGTATAATAACTTCAATAACAAATTTTTACTTGAAAAATCTACAAAAAAATCAGGACATAAAGGTAGTGTACAAGGTTCGACTCTTGGAAGTGATTCACTATCACCTTCTAGAGCCGAAAGTCAGCGAGTTGCAGAAGATCATGCCAAGTTATCGCAATTGCTTGATCAGCATACTGTATCAGATTCAATTGGTTCTTTTGTACCAACACCAAGAGAGTCACAGAAGAAACCACCACCGTCGCATTTGTGCAAAGAAACTTCCAATCTTTCAGAAATTAGTAAAGAAATTGATATCAAGGAAGCACTGCAAAATGCTCCTCCCACATTAAGACTGCCTTCGGTTCATCAAGATCCAGTCAGTGATGAAGCCATGGAAAGTGAAGTAGATTTACGCGAGGCATTAAAATACAAGCAACCATTAGCTAGAGGTTCATCCAAACCTACATCATTAAACATATCGACAACAAACTTTTCTAACCTCCCATCACCTCTTTCAGCAACTGCAACAACAGCAACCACCAATTCTACGAAATTTTCTTGGTGGAAAGTAAAATTTAACAATTTGTATTTAATATTTTTTTATTTAGAATTCGGCGACCACTACCACACCCAATACTACAACGTTGGAATCACCAAAAAAGAAACAGAGTTTGTTCGAGAGGTTTTTAGGTGGAGCAGAATCCATTGAATCTGTCGCTGCTTCCAATGACATGTTGGGTAGTCAGAATGTAAATGATAGTCAAATGCTGGGAAGCCAAGCATTAGGAAGTCAGTTGATGGGAAGTCAATTCTTAGGCAGCCAGGTGGCTATTCAAGCTGGAAGTCAGTCAGGGAGTCAGAAACTAGGAAGCAATACACATGTAGGAAGTTCTAATTTAGGATCAGGGTCTTTGATGACTTCTGTTCCAGAGTTATCCATTCCAGAAGAAAAGGCATTGTTCAGAGATGGGCATTGGCTTCACAAATTGCAATTGGCAGATAAAGAAGTTGATATTGATGAAGAAGATGACGACAAATCGGAAGGGGAATATGCGGATAGATTTACAGCCGATTCGGATTCATCGGATGACATGTCGAGATCCGAAATGAGCACTATTGGGGAACGTAGCTCAAGCATTTTCCAAGGCAGTCGTAGGCCCTCACAACGTGCCTCGGGTCAGTTCAATCGAAACCCATACAAAGAATATTCATTTGCTCGTCGTGCCACTGATAATTCAAGTCCTAGCCGTCAAGAAAAGGTGAAGGTGAGTGGTAGAATCAATTGTAATTTATGTTACAATGAATGCTTGTCAAGAACTCAAACCATATATATGTGCCAACGTAAACCAACTAAATTAAACGTAGATTGCCATATCCAAATCCACGAAGAATGCCTAAAATTGATTGAATCTCAGCCATGTCCCTTATTTTTCAATTCCGAAAGAATCGATCAAACATTTTTCAAAATCTTTACATCATTATTCAAGCATTATCGTAATCATTTGAAAGTTGGTCCGAAAAAGGGAGTAGATATAAAGAACAAGGGTGATGAAGATTCTATGGATACATTTTTTGGAAAACAAGAATTTTTAGCTGAATTCGATCACGAAACCAAAGTATTTTTTCACGGAACATTTCTGACTTGTTTTAGAATTTTATGCAAGTAGTTATTGGAACCCAAGCTTTTACACAATTCATTTTTGATCGTGTAGATCGACCAGAATCGGATTACGATATTTTATTCTTTGATGAAAGTATTAAACAGAAATTAAATAGATCAAAAATGAGATTTTCAAAAGAGCCAACTCCTTTTTTGAATGAAACAGCTTATCAGATCAGTACTCTTATTCAAACATTACCACCTAATTTCGATGATTTACCCAGAGGTATTCACAATATCTTCCATTTATTCTTCGTAGATTCATTCGAAGATGTTGATCCATTTCAATGGCAATCGGCTTATGAAATAGAGCCTCGAGAAGTACAACCTTTACTTACCGAAGCTGATGACCTGATGATGCGATCACATACAAATGAGGTTATTCATCGTGCTAGAACTGCTGCAGCAGTAATCAAATATTTAACTAATGAGTTAGAGAGGAAAACAAGATTTTACGAAATGGATGAAGTTTAAATGGAAGAAACCAAGCGAAGCTGGAATGCTGACAGATGACCAAAAAAGGTATTTCACATTCAACGGTTTTGATTTTTAATAGAGAAATGCTTGATCAGCGTTTAGATCAGGTGTGTAAAGTCATTGACCGCTACGAAGCTGCACATATATCAAGTCAAAAACATGTACAAATTGATCAAGCCATATGTACGTTACATGAACAAAATACCATTCTGTTAAAAGCAGCAGATGAAGTTGTGGACACGTAAGATGTATGAAAGACATTAACAATTAGTACTGATCAAGAAGAATTGCAACGAATGATTATGCGATTAATCAGAGTGATAACGATATATGAAGAGCATAAGGTTAAATCACATAACAGAGAATCTTCTTCAATACCACAAACACCATCGACAAGTTTTCCACCCCCACCACCTTTACCACCACGTCGAGCGACCACAAAGATAATAGACCGCAACGAGACGGAAACTCGTGTTGCCGAGTGGGTAGTGGACGTGGCTGAAAAGGGAACTGGTAAGAATGGAGAAGGAAGTCCAGAAAGTCTCCATCCTGGTGTAATGGAGGATTCCAGACTAGTGTCGTCTCCCGAAATTCAAACTGCTATTACTCATACTGCCAACCATGAAGTTGATAAACTCACTAAACAATCATTAGATGCTACCCTTGTGGTATCTGACTTTAGAAATTAGAGAAATAATATAATGAATGATAGAAGATATAATCACTGTTTTTGATGGAAGTTGTGCAGTTGAGCGTGGTAAAACTAGGGATAGTATATGGCCATTCAAATGCAATGTCCAAAAGATGAACACAGAACAAACAGAAACCAGAAGGCATAAGATAGAAAAAGTTTGTGAGTCAATATCAGATTACAAGTGAATTATTATTAGTACAAATACTTTGGATTAAATGTCATCGTCATGAAAAATCCAACCAGAATCTTTGGGAGATTTAACACCAGAGGCTAAGTAAGAATCGTTATCCTTTGGAAGAACCTATTCGAGTTAAATACAATTATGGGGAACCTTTTCAGTACAAGAAGCCAGCATACTTTGCAATGACAAACAAACGGAGGATACCGTCAGAGCAGGTGTCCAATGATCGTATAGAATGGAGAGACAAATATGACCATTCCTAACAAAATATTAATAGAAGATAGCATACTGATATATATGAGGATGGATAGGGACAGGAGAGAGGAAAATGACTTCAGGAGAATCAAGGGGATAATCTTTTGAGAAAGAGACTTTGATAGTGAATGTATTTGAGTATAGACAATCGGCAGGAGGGGTGATATCGATCAACCAAAGAGAGAGAGAATCGGTCTCTTGAAGCTTTACACCCGGAGGGGGATTAGTTTTGAGATCTTTGAACTCTTTTTGTAGTCTTTTGGTGAAAATGGGGGCCATTAGGAAAGAATTTGGTCTTGAAAGGTAAAGTAATTTAACCAACCAAAGATAAACTGAGGTGAAAAACTTGGACTTGATTTTTCAAAGGAATTCAAAGCTGACATTAAAGGATATGAAGGGACTCATGCAAGGTTCTTACTCTTTAAATACTAGCAGATTCCAGCAGCTGCAGAGAATGGGTTTTACCACACGGATTCATTCAATACCTCTGCATCCAGCTTTGCCAAACAAACCTACTTGGTCTACCGATATCTTCAATATTCCTTCTTCTTCAACTATCACCATTTCTCACACTACTCAATTGGCTAAAAGGGCTGCATTGAAATTATCGGATGCAGAGATTGCAAAGTTTGCTTCTCAGATAAACAGCTTTGAAAACTTGGTTAATCCAATCTTGAAATCTGATACTAAAGGGTTTGACCCGTTGGTGTCTTTAACAGCTGTTCAAAATACAATCTACATTCTACCTGATGAAATACAAAATTCTGAAGAACTTGATTCAAACCCACCAACTCTCTTTAAGGATGATACAGATAGTAATAAGAAGGATGGTTACTATGTAGCTTGATTGTTAACAATATATCTAATACTAAAATATAACAGAAACTGTACCAGAAACAGTTCCAATAAATCCCAGAATTGAACACAAATTTAAGGTCATTCCATATACTCAGTTCCTGTTGATTTCACTAAAACAACCCTTTCATTTTTTTTCATTTCCTATCATGAACCTAAACAATAATCAACCCAGTTTTGCCAATATAGCAGGCGGTCCCTACAGGAAAGCACCAGCACTGAGTAAACAGGACTTTCCGTCTTTAAATCCTACACGCGAGGAGATCTTAATGTCGAATTTACTCAATCCTCCCAAACAACCCCAGAAAAATCTCACATCTAATGGAAACCAATCAGATATCCCAAATGAAAATTCAAATCAACTTTCTCTGCTGCAGTCAATGTCCCAGAGACCTAACCTTGATACCGGTAATTCTTTCATTTGGTTTATATACAGATATTCAACAAAATTCCGCAACTAATAGTTTGGACCGTTTTGGATTGGGTGGAATAATTGATCTTCTTCGACTATCTGACCCAGATAAGATAATGTTGTCTTCGGGTTGTGATTTACCATCCCTAGGATTGGATCTATCGTCAACAGATCCAATACATCCGTATTTCTTGACACCCTATAGTGATTCACCAGTATCAAACACAATAGAACCGGCCTTTAAACTCTCTTCTGCATACAATACATACAAAGTTCCAAATGTACTAAAGAATTTAAAAAACTTGACAGATGATACACTATTCTACATATTCTACTCAATGCCTCGTGATATCCTACAAGAAGCAGCTGCACAAGAATTATATAAACGCAAATGGAAGTATCATAAAGAATTCAAACTATGGTTACAAAGTGAAGAAACAGAAGTTTCTTTGGATTGTGAAAAAGGTTTGTTTGTATTCTTCGATCCGGCTTCATGGACTCGCGTAAAGAAGGATTGGGTCTTGTATTTTGATCAGTTAGAGGAAAGAGTCGATCTCGTCTCGGAAGATACCAAGTAGTTTCCGAAATAAATATCAAAAATCAAAAAGAATTATACTGTTTTAGGTCGTATTGCAAAGTTTCGAACTTCAAATAACGAACATGCGCTCTTTTTGCGACGTTCCACTCTATGAAACTTGGATAAATTGGACAAAGTCAAAGGGCTTCTTCTATAACTTAAAGAAAGTATATAGAACTATTCAGCCAAGATCACAGGGTGAATTTGCCATTTAAAGTTCTCTTTATGATCATAGACTAGGTTAACAGTTTGTTGGGATATGAAAAAGAATTTATTAGATGTGATTTAAGCTAATCCATCTTCCTTGTCAGCTGCTGCATCCAGTTGAGCGGCTTGTTCCTCAGTCAGATCTGCCTGACGACGAACTAACCCATCTTCTTTATCGGCTGCTGCATCCAGTTGAGCAACTTGTTCCTCAGTCAGATCTGCCTGGCGACGAACCAACCCATCTTCTTTATCAGCTGCTGCATCCAGCTGAGCAGCTTCCTCCTCAGTTAGATCAACTTGGCGACGAGTGATAGCAGCTCCATTTGCTGCATCAGCAGCATTTGCACCAGCATTAGCATTTGCTTCCTCCGCAGCCTTCTTTCCCTTCTTCCCCTTCTTTCCTTTCTTTCCTTTCTTACCCTTCTTTCCTTTCTTGGCTTTTTTACCTTTCTTGCCCTTTTTGCCCCGTTTACCTTGAATAGGTTCCGGTTCGGGAATGGCAGTCTGAGCACCCGTCTTAATCATTGCACATGCACCAAATTGTCGATCTGCTTGTGAGATACGCATGAGACATCCATTGGGACAGTTCAAATTGGCTGGAACTTGGAAAACGACTTCTTGAGGTTCACGTCGTACCCCTTTAATTCGACCCAATTCTCCCGGTACTTGTTGGGTAATAGTAACATTGTTGGCAGGATCAAAATTACCTTGACCAGTTTGATCGAATTGAATATTGACAGGTCCCGCTCCGTCACCGTTTTGAATCACGTATGTGATCTTTGCAGCTGGATCACCCGGTCTTAAGGTTGCAACAGCCGCAGCCATATCTGCAGCTGATGGTGGAAAGTCACCTTGAACTTGACCACAAGGTGCTCCTTGGACGTTGACCTTGGTAGCTTTCTGTCCATTAAGCCCTGATGGAGCAATAAGAAATCCATGTCCAGCGACAATGGTAGAATAGATGGAGTATAATACACAGTTTGATATTTTCATTTTTGATGGGAAAGTCTTGACATAAACGCGACTTAAATATACAAATAGTGGGCTTGGTACAGTGGGTCTGTATCATGATGAAACACCATGATTTCATAATTCTTTAACAATGAATCAATGACATACTATTTCAAGAGTAGATTGTGTAAAAAATAATTAGAAGAGTAATATAATCACAAAAACTTTTGTACACATCAAGATACTCTAGTTATACTACACATTCGAACGTTTTAAAAGGGGTATAAAAATGGCTACATGAAAGCCTGGCTACAAATATGAAATGACAGCATCATAAGCCTGAAGCACTGTTCACCTCATTAGTCCGCATCATACATATCATTTGATTTGTGTTGGAAGCAATTACATTTTGATTCTGAAAATGAATTAGCATCAAACAATCAAAATTCCTTAAATAATATTGAATAAATAACATTTGGTTATGCATCCTTCATTATCAAGGAACGCGTTTTTTAATTATTGAGATGATTTATATGATGCGACAGATTATTGGAGTTATTACTTTTTTAGTATAGTTCCTGAATGTTGATGAGATTAGAAAGTTTGGCTTCACCGCATGTACGCCCATCAATCTGTTTAAAAGAGAAACAAGCATGAGGTATATTCGCGACTTGTTAGTTTGAAAAAAACAAAAGCCCATTATACATGAAAAAGCAATTACCAATAATTGAACACGATTTTAAAATCTTGGCAGATAAATTTGATAGTTTCAAATTAGACAATGCTGATGAACAGTACGCGAAGTCTCTCAGTATCAATAGATTAAGCAAATACTTTTCACTTTATTTAATGCAAATAAATCACGTTCATGCTTCCTTTGCCCGATTCATTTTAAATTCAGATTGTACAGTTTTCAAATGGTTACGTAATTGTTGAATAGGTAAATGACTATTTCTCATAATCAAGATCAATTGTGATATACACTACTAAGTAAGGTGAAAGATTTTTTAAATACCCGTAACTTGAGTTTCAACTGCTGTTCATTTTTGTAATTTTGATTTGTCGATTGCAACTGATCCCATGATTTTTCAAGTTTGGATGATATCGACTTTGCAGTTTCAAGGATATCAGAGGGTATTCCAACTGTTTTAGCCAATTCCAACCCTTGCACTAAGTAAAATGTCATGGAATACCATAATTTTCGTATCTACAGATTCCGTTTTTTATTTTATATTCAAACTTGGAACAGATATCGGTTATTTGATTTTGAACTGAATTTTGAATCTGTAAGAGTGAGCTTTATAGTATTGTTACAGATAGATGTAATGATACAACATTTGGATTGTTTTCAAAGATGCTTGTAACTTGAGCAAAATGAGTGGCAAAGAACACCATGGCCTGATATAAGATATATAATTTACTTGTTTCTCAAGCAAATCTTCACATACAGCGATTGTTACAGCAACCCCGTCACTAGTAGATGTTCCTTTGAAAATCAATGAAAATGTTTTACCTCGACCTAATTCGTCGATAATTACCAGACTATTCTCTGTTGCTTGACTTAGAATATTTGCCACTTCTTTCATTTCCTTTGTAAATGATGATACTTGAGCAACACTATGATCGTCATGACCTATACGGGTCAGGATCTTGTCAATAGGTTTTATGGAGGCATATGCACAAGGAACGAAACTACCTATATGTGCCATGATTGTGATTAACGCTATTTGATTCAAATAGGTGGTTTTTCCGGACTATAACGTTACTATTGAAAGAGTATTCTTTACCATATTGGGACCTGTTATCATCTGCATTCTCACACTATCGTCCGAATACATATCATTAGGAATACATTCTGGTATTAAAGTTTCAAGAATAGGATGTCTGGCATCTTTTAAAGCTAAAACGTTTCCGAATTCAGGACATACTAAATATTAGTTTAAGAAGAAAACCGTAGCCATGCGTTTTTGCCGCTTGGGCTAATGACTGCAAGAAGTCAAGCAATGCTAATGATTCTGACATTTGATATAGAACCGGAAGATATTCATGAACAGCGATCATTAAATCAGATATAGCTCTTGGGGTATTAACATTTTGTGTAATTACTGACTACTCATTGCATAGATATCACATAAAGATTGTTTGATTCGATCATTTTGGCACATCTGTAATTAGAAATTTTAGCAACACTCTACTATTTTAAGAGTGGTGAATTTGAAAGTCTTTGATGTTTCTGTAACGTTGATAAATATATCAGGCAATCTGTCATTTCCAAGACTGTCTTTTGCCAACGATAGACTATACCCTACTCCTTCGGAAAAATTCAATTTGATGGGATATTGATACAATGCTGCCATCCATCAGATTTCGACAATTTACCTATATAACCTTCATGTAATTCATTGACGTCATCATTAGCTTCCTTATAAGTTTGGCGAGCTATTGATGCTTTTAATTATAGTTTCATATACCAACATCTAATAAACCATTGTACCCAGAGTTGACCGCAAAACATCTCTGATTTCTAATTCCTAAACTACTCTTTTGAAAAACCACATCAGGATCAATCACCTAAAGGTTGATATGTAATTCATGTTTTACTTTGTTCAAGAGTGTCACTAATTCGTTGATTTTCTCGTCAGTAAAAGTCTTGATTCAGTTCAAACAGTTCATACCATGAAAACATGTAAATTTAAATTTGAAGTCAGCTTTCCTATTTATAAGAACATTTCAAGAAACCATCTAAAACGTCTCGTAATGTTACAATTTTGGACATGATCTGCTTCAACTGTAACATCCGGTTGATGGCATACATGGAATATTTTGCCGCGCTATTTCTTGGTACTTGAATATACTATTAAAATGAATTGATATGGGAAGAATTTACAGAGGAGATTAAGTGATCAACATCCGCAAAATCTTTCAAATCTACTATTAAAAACCAATTCCGTACTCTCTTGTATAATACTGAAAACTTCCTAATCTATCAGTATTTCTTGTATTGTATTACTGCATTGTCGATAAGTTCTATTGAGTGTTAGATATTCAATTACCTTGCACAGCCAATTGCCTTCCTTTAATCAGCTCCATACCTTATTTTTTCAATCTTAAAATATGATACTAGTTAATGGTTGTAATATAGATGAGCGTAGCAATCGAGCTCCCATTTGCGTTTTTGTAAGGTTCAAAACTCCAAATAAGCATCCACAATTCTTGTTATTCTTTCCATTAACTATCAATTCCAAATGCTTTGAAGTTTCAATATCTTTTATAAATATCAATGTTAACAAGTACCAATTAGAACAGTTCCTTGAATGGCTGTAAAGGAAAATTTAATTGAAGAATTCTTGAAGAGAATATTTTGGAAAGAATCTACATAACTATACATATTAGACAGTTAGAGGGATACCTAAAAACTGCACTAACGGCAGCAAGTGTATAATATCGATTTTCAACAACCCCCAATAGAGATTCAAGTTCACAAGCAAGTGACAATTTCTTCAAAAATCGAACTCCTTCTGATTCATTGAAATGTTGCCTTGGTAAATCCACCATTTTAGAAATTTCAAGTATGTAGGAACCTACCGCTTGGTAAAGTTTGGATGGTGGGTCAATTGAACGCGAACATAGTATTACCTAAAGCATCTAAGAATCTCTAATTTACCATTGAAGGAGATGCATGATTTAGATATTGGAATGTATGGTTAAAGCTAATGGAGTCGTTGTATTGGCCAAGAGTACAGATGCTAGTTTGTAAATTAAGACTGCAGATGCCAATCTCCGAAGAAATGCCTCTGCCCTCAGCAATTGCTAAAATCGTATGCGTACTAGTGGTAGGAGATTTTGAACTGGTTGAATTTTGTCTTGAGATAATGGAAGACGAATTTGATTGGGGTCTTGGACTTTGCCTGTCTGAATACATTATGCTAGCCAAATTTCCACCTGACAATGCATTGTTGGACTGAATCTCAAAAGATGATTCTTGTGTCTTTAATTGGCGAATATTTGATCCTATACCGGATTTCGTGCTCCTGTGTGCTTTAGGAAAGTCCAGAGTTCGCTCTGTACAAGGGTCAGTGTATTCTTCACTTAATGGGCGTTTCATTAAAAACTGTTTGGAAAGTATTTCCAATTTAAACTTTGAAAACTTTGATCCATTTAAGATTCTCAACTGTCCCAATATTATTTCAACTTGCGATATTGACTCAAGCGATTCGTGGATGTAAATGAAACCACAAACATCAATTGGAAATAGACAGTTATGGACACTATCTTTAAAGATAGTGAAGAAATACTGCCACGAAGAAAGCAATGCTATTCAGAGATGTTTTAAACCATCGTCTTTTTGAGGACTCGGATGATACCTTTTAATTTTTCATTTTATGGTTCGACTACAACTTGGTTTATAGTAACATCAAGGAGGAAATGTTGATTATTTACATACAGCGTATGCGGTTTGAAAAACAAAAGAACAGTCCAATGTGGTTTATCATAATAATCCACATCAAAACATAAATACACATAGGAAATAACAAAAACTGATCTGCGCATACATTAAATTATCTAACAAAAAGTGAATAATTGACCTCTACTTACAAAAAAGTATATTGGAAGAAAACTTGTTTAACAAACGAACATCTGTCAAGTGAAGACAAATGGTGCAAACAATTCTTCTCGAATTTCTGGGGTAAAATGTTGTTCATTTGCCAATACTTTTAGTAGAGTTGGATGTTGATGATGAGAAAACAATTTTCTAATTCGGGTTGGAGTAAGATGTTGAATAGTTGGAGTCAGAATAGTTGAATAATCCAATATTTGCGTTGAAGTTTCAAGGGCTTTAGTTATTTGAGATACAGAAGAATCGTAAGCTTCCCAAGTCAGTGATGGGACTTTAGGTAAATCATTTGAAAAAGAATCTCTTAGATTATGATAGTCTGGCAGTTCTAAATGGTTTGCTATTCCTTCCAATATTGTATGTGGTAAATCAATTATGTTCATTTCAGTCATTGAAAAAATCAACAAACTAGAGCGTGATGAAAAATCAAAAATCGTAATTTATTTGAATGTAGAAACACTCCATTGTTATGAATCACTCTCATCTTCATCTGAGCTTTCATCTTCTAATTCAGGTTCGCTTATGCCAGAATCATCATCATCATCAGCTTCATCAAGCTCATTAATATCTTGTTGGATTTGACTTAACCTTTGCTTCAATACTGATTCGTATTCTTGGAACATTTGGTTACTTGGATTAAGTTTGCGTACTAAGTTTGAATATTTTTTTGGTTTACATGTTTCTGACAATGGTAATGCTTTCTGATAGTCCTTTGATGCAATATATATCAAAAACTGCTATTAATTGGAAAAATTACTTGTTGTAAACATTCAAATTCATAGTCACTATTTGATATGTTGGCCAAGTCATCCTTGCTTTGAATCATTTTGAACAAACAAAGTTTCGCGTCAAAGCTACAGCGATTGCTGTATATAAAGGAAATTGAATATCCAAAACTAGTCCAAGGATAATCTTCTGCATGATTTGTATGAAACAATTGTAACCTGGCAAAAATTCACTTCATCAATCTCCAACTATCTAATCATATTGAGTATCAAATGACACTTCATTTGTTGAACAAACTCGACTTGTCCTCATAGTCTTCATCTCATAGTCTCTTGAATTATAATCCGTTGCTTTACTTTATTCAGTCCAGACTACATCATTGCATGGCTTTAAATTAATCTACTGTACGACAAGGGTCTAAAGTCATATGAATGGTGGGTTTAGAATTAGTTAAATGGGTCGAAAATTGATCGTTTAATGACAGACATTATTTTGCTGTTCACTGACATTGGTGTCACAGTCTGTCAATCATGTCCTAGGGCTTTTTATCATCCACAAGAATTTATGATTGTGATCAGCAGTTTGGAGGAGATAATATAAAACACGAACTTAACACGAATTCCAAAAGCGCGATTTAGCATCTGCAGATCAAGGCTTGCTGATATCTTGCATACAGGGGTCTTCATCGCTTTTTACGTGTCTAGTTTCTTTGACCGCAATGCCGCACGTAAGTGTGGAGCAGACACAAAAACGTCATACCGTCCGTCCTTGTGTTCCTTTGAAAACCCACCCTACACTTCACCAAATTGCACAAAACCTATAAATAGTAAGAAAGTTTGGCTGGCCAAATGAAATCGATGAGGATTATTTTTTTCTATGTGAGCAACTGCCTTTCGGTCTTGTTGCTTCTGGCCGCAATATGCTTGGACGTCACAGGAAAACCAAAAAGGCACCGAATCAGTTCCTACACCCTACTTTTGATGGCCCTGGCCATGTATCATACGACAGAAATAGCAATGGGTACTTTTATGGATACCATGGAAGAGATGGACTTATTAGAATCTACAAATTTAATATCAATCTACTATATAGTGAATCAAATGGGATCTGTATTATGTACCCTATTTTTCTATCACACCATTATAAAGTATTGGTTGGCACTCTTTGCAATACTTCCAGACAGTGTTCTTCTCAAAACTTTAAAAGATAAACTCAGCGGGGCCACGTATCTGTTAAATATCTATTTGGGGGGTCTCTTGATCATGTTTATATTTGGGTATACCATTCCATCATGGCTCTTCCATGATAACTACACTATGCAGTTCTTCAATAGACAAATCCTTTATGCAGTGTTCTTATCTATTGTAGGGTTGTGCTTGTTGCCGGCGCTGATTGATCTGCCGTTTGGATTTGCAACCTACAGTCAACTCAAGAAGAGCTGGAAGTTAGATAATATGTCTATGATCATTATCCGTATTGGGATCATGATACTGATTACCTATTGTTTCATTATTGCATCAATCTATAGTCACTTGGTAGTGATTCAAGATTGGATGTTTTTTGGCATACCAAATAGCTCCACTATACCTACTCCAACTTTCACAGACAACACCCATTTATTCTTGGGAAGTACTGGAACACTGTTAGTCTTGTTGATCATGACTAAATATATAATTAATTTGGTAAGCAATGACTTTGTTTATCTGTTTAGAAATCATATGGAATACAAACAACATTTGAAAAAACTCCACCTGCCCGAACGAATTCTTCTGACTGTAACTCGAATCAGATTGAAAAACCAGCAATTGGAATTTCGGCCAGTAAATCATCTGGGACTGTTCTTTTGAAATAAAGTCGGATAGTTCATCATTCACAGGTGCTATTAAGATCTAACTTTCTTTCATTGCCTGCTGATCTATGATAAACTGAATATCACATTGTACTATTTTTAAAATTCTTTGAACATCTTTGAAAAATTCATTACTCCTTACATTACACAAATGGTGGCCATTGTCCAAAAAAGTAACGAAATCACATGGTAAAGTTCATCTCCATCTCATGACGAACACCACAAAATATTCAACATCAGGATTGACTGTCCCTGGAAAAATACGAGACGTTCTGGCGAATAAAACAAAAGAGCCCATTGCACATTGTTAATTTGGTGTTCAGATGACAGGTGATGATTGGACAAAAAATGACAAAACTTAAAGAATGATACATTTGATATACTAATTGATGGTATAGCATTGGCAATTGTCCTATTTGCTAAATTAATACTTGGACAGTCCAATTATTGTTTGTCAAGCAACAAAGTATCCATTACAACCGATAACTGCCTCGTGGATATAACCACAAGCAACAGGTTAGGATAGTTTACAGAATCTGCAAGTTAGGATAGATTACAAGTACATGATTGGATACTCAATAAACTTGTTTTCAGATCGAAGCTTGATCCAAACAGATAAAATTTTAGCACACAAGCTGTTCTAAGGCATTTTATTTCTATTTCAAAATCAATGTTTATACTGATTTTAACAGCTTCATAATACAAGTGGAATAGGAGGGGGAATCTAATAGTTTTGGTAAGTCTTTCATTTTACCTAATCCACCAGGATACCTCTTTGAAGAGAACACTTCAAAGGGTTCAGAATATTTCATTTCACAATACCCACTAATAGATAATTAATACACATTAATATCCATACGATTGCATATTCATCACGGTACAGCAGATTGTGTAGATTCCTGCAAATCTTACAGACAATCTGGGGAATATAAAAAATAACCCTTCATTTCCTGTCATAGG
>MU621238.1:661-34760 GCA_025399215.1 Globomyces pollinis-pini | reverse complement strand
GATTACACGTCTAATTAATTGACGAAAGCGTTTAATGAAATCTCCGCCACTGGTTCAATCTCTTGAAAGTGTGTGAAAAAATGAGTAAAAAGTGAAAGGAAAAGCTGACAAATTTCTTTACCATTTAATAACAAACCATGTCTGGTAAAGCATCCAAGAATTAACAAAAGGCCTTTCTTCTATTGTTCCTGCTGGAGTCGTCACTGGCGATAACCTTCGTAAAGTTCTTTTACACGCTAAGCAAAACAAGTACGCTATTGCCGTAATCTGAATCTAAATTAATTACTAGGCATTCAATTGTACTTCTACATCTACCGTCAATGCTGCTTTAGAAGCTGCTCGTGATGCTAAAACTCCTGTTATGATTCAATTCTCTAACGGTGGTGGTGCGTACTTTGCCGGAAAGGGTTTGGATAACTCAAAACAACAAGCTTCTATCTTGGGTTCTGTTGCCGGTGCTTACTATGTTCGTCAAGTCGCTAAGGCTTATGGCATTCCTGTCATTATCCATTCTGAGTAAGGATTGTTTTTTAACTATTGTAGTCATTGTGCAAAGAAATTGCTTCCTTGGTTTGATGGTATGCTTGAAGCCGATGAAGAATACTTCAAGATTCATGGTGAACCACTTTTCTCTTCCCATATGCTTGACTTGTCTGAAGAACCAAAGGAAGAAAACATTGAAATCTGTTTGAAATACCTTAAAAGAATGGCACCAATGAAACTTCTTTTAGAAATGGAAATTGGTATCACTGGTATTACAATTATCTTTTTTTGACTTTAAGGTGGTGAAGAAGATGGTGTGAACAACGAAGATGTTGACAATGCTTCTCTATATACTCAACCTGATGATATCTGGGATATCTATCGCGAATTCTCAAAGGTCACTGACCTTTTCACCATTGCTGCTGCTTTTGGTAACGTGCATGGTGTGTACAAGGCTGGAAATGTCAAATTACACCCTGAATTACTTGGAAAGGTATCTGATTTATTATTGATACATTATAGCACCAAGCTTTTGTTAAAGAAAAACTTGGAGGCCAAGATGATAAACCAGTTTTCTTTGTGTTCCATGGTGGTTCAGGATCCACTCCAGAAGATATTAAGACAGCTGTGAACTTTGGAGTTATCAAGGTAATCGCTTCTCTCTTATTTATATTTTAGATGAATATTGACACTGACACTCAATGGGCTTACTGGAACGGACTTCGAGAATTTTATGAAAATAAGAAACTCTATCTTCAAACTCAAATCGGAAACCCAGATGGTGAAGACAAGCCAAACAAGAAATACTATGATCCTCGTGTTTTTGTTCGTGAAGCTGAAAAGGGTATGATCAAACGTGCACAAGTAGGATTTTCTGATTTATTCTCCACCAACTCTTTATAAATGTTTTTCCTTGCGAAATTATCTAGTTTTGATTTTTAATTATTTGACCGTCTCGAACCATGTGATCAAATTTATGAGTGGTCCAATTTAGTTATCCTGAAAAAGTCTTCAGAATATTAGACGAAATGAAGTTTGTTCAGATTTTAAACCTTCAGAATCAGAATGTTATTTTACATCTGTGTGTGTGGGTAGAAGTAAGTGGTTCGAGTTCCACTTGTAGAGAATGTTCCATAATAATCTTGAATTCAAGAATGAATATTCTTCTTGTCCAATTAAGTCGTTAGAATGTAATACTCTGACAATTTCTCCTTTTAGGTCGATGTATAGCTGGCCTCAAAGTTTACCTTGTTTGATGAACGAATTTCTTACCTAGAAATGACAACAAAACGTTTCTTGACGTTCAATTTAGAGGCATTAAGACCGAAATTGATATTCATGGGTTAGAAAGACTTGAATTCTATTGTGATATTATTATTTTATTGATGATACAATAAAAATTAGATTCATACTAAGTAGGAAATGAGTCTTTGGTATTTTTAATAGTTTAGATAGAATGTTGCACTTGTTGCTTTTCCATTTCAATAAACACTTGAGCTAATGTGGTTTCACCAATTTCAAAGCTAAACAAGCCGTACAACTCGGACAGTTCACTGGTCTCCAAAATATTGAATAAATTCGATATGAATTGGATTGCTTTCAAAGTTTTCTCGTGATCATTTGCTGACGACGCAATCCTTGATTGATAGTTTTGTTTTCCTTTTGCTGTCAGTTGAAATATCATTAATGATCCAATTTGTCGCTCTATTTCCCAATCATCTTTTCCAGCCCGCTCAAAGAAATAGTTTTGGAAATGTTCACGATTTTCAGAACAATTGACCGTTAATTGGTATCCACTTCCATACACTGATTTCAATCTTGCGGGACTTCCCAAGCACTTTAATGTACCATTAATGACAATGCCGATTCGATCACTAAGCGCTTCAGCCTCTTCCATCGAATGTGTGGTTAAAATGATAGACGTAGTCTCTTTCATTCTCTTGATAATATCCCAAATACTTTTCCTAATATGTACATCAATTCCTGTTGTTGGTTCTACATATTAGTTTTGATGTTAATTTACCATCTAAAAATATGATTTTCGGTTTTCCAATTAAGGCAGTAGCCAAAGAAACTTTACGTTTAGTCCCACCACTCAAAAGTTTGACACTTTGGTCTTTAAATTCAACCAATCCAACATCATTCAAGATACTGTGAAGTTCGTTGGAAACCAGAGGGTCGGTAGGGTCACAGCCTCTAATAGACGCAAATAATTCAAAATGCTCCCAAGGAGTTAATAATGGGAATAAACAGTCAAACTGAGGACATATACCCAAATCCTTCCTTACTTCATCAGGATAAAAAGGTAGTAAATCATAATCTCCTAATCGAATATGACCACTGGTTGGCTTGATCATACCCAGTAAGCTTTTAATAGTACTTGTTTTCCCACATCCGTTAGGACCTAAAAACCTAAATCTTAGAAAAAGAATAGTACCCAAAACATTCATTTCTTCTCACTGTCATCCAAAGCCCTTTCAATACTCTTTTTTGTAGCGTTTTAGGTTTCCAGAAACTCGAAGTTTTATCAGGTACATTGAAATCAACATGCAGATTAGCAATCTGAATAGCATCAATATTGGATTCGACAACACCAACTCTCTGCATATCAGCTTTGACTTCTGTATCCATATCACTTGTTTCAATGGATTGTATATCTGGAATAGCGTTGTTATTATTCAAACCGTTAGGTTCCATCTGCAAATAAGCACGGAATGCCTCTGAAAAAGAGACACTTGACAATTTTTGTAACATCAATGCTTTTAATATCACCCATAAGATAAATGTGTTCAAAATAGTGAGCAATGTAATTGGAAGAATAGGGTTGATTGAAAAGTTGAAAATCGATTCTATTGACAAGGGATGATTTTGAATTGATGCCTTGACAATATACTAAAGTGAGATAAAAATCAATTGTTACATCAAATGATTGCATTGTTCCGTAGGTTGGAAACAAACTGGAGATGATATACACATATGTAATATTTAAAGTTTGACCAGCATTTGCCAATATAAGGGATACTCCATAGGGCGCAAATATTAGAAGAGTGATGATCATTCCAAGTAATATATTTGCCCGCTCTTGAGTCTTTAGAACAAATGAACAGACATATGAAAATAAAACTAGATATGGACCATAAGCACAGAGAGGCAGTATCCAAAATAAAAAGAATGTGTTGTAGAGAGGCTTAAATGAAACGGCTGCTAGGAGGAGTAGCATCGCAAGTGCGTCAAATACATACAGTGATAAGTCAACCAGTAAAGTTGATAAGATATAGAGATTTGGAGTTAATCCCATATTCACTAAATGAGCAAATAGTCCATCTTCTACTTCAGAGACTCTGGTATTGAGAAAAACTGTAGCGAGAGATGTTAATCCATAGATCATAATTGTTGGAACAATTTGGCTTGTAAAATCGGAAGCACTACCTGTAACAAACTTATATAGTGTCTTTTCAAACGATATAAAAGGTTGAGGGAATAAGAACTAAATGTTAATTAATAGTTTGGTGTATACTTGTTTGGAAGATTCCGACAATTGCAATACATCAGATGCAAAATTTGAGGAACGTCTAGCATCAGTGAATATTTGATATTTTAAATCAATTGTTTGGGACGGATCATTTGGTTTGGACAGTGAATCTGGGAAATACAATCCACCAGATATATATGGCTTTGTTGTATCTTTATAGTATGCCTTTAATGATTGTTGATATTCTTGGATAGAGTTGAATGATACTATATCTATAGTTGATTTATTGAATTGCGTCAAAGCTTGTTGTAGTGCACCTTTGTACAAATCGGTATTCGTTGGAGCAATCAACCCAATTGCAGTTGTGGATAGAAGAAAGGACTTGAAGTCTGGAGGAGAAATGACATCTTTAGCATCTGATCCTCCAGTTCCAATCATGATACCCATCATATATAGCATCATTATCAACGGCCCAAGCACAGCTTAATAATTAACAAACAAGAACAAACCAAGAAGTACTGTCTTGAATTGATACAACATCAATTTAATTCGAAGGGTAGTCATTCCATTTAGTTGTAGTGTATGTTCATTGGGACAGAGCAAAATGAATGGCTTGATATATGCTAATGTTATAAAAGGGTCCATACCTTTCCAGGCCCTTTCGACAAACATACTTACAAACAGTATAGGACGAAAGTAGTTAAAACAACAAATGCGTGGCTGCAAAAGCAACACCAAATTGAGACTTACCATTACCTTTTGGACACAGAACACAGACAGAAAACTGGTGACAGCAGGAATTACGTGAAAGTACTCCTATCCAATAGATCGATTTTATCTTCATCTTCTTATCGGTCAATGGTCAATTCTCATTCTACCCTTTGCTTGCTTTTTCTGTGTTTGTGTAACATTTGAGTCAATAAAGAGTTTCAAAGCAACTTTCCAAAAACAGTTCAAAGATGAATGCTGAGAATTCTCCTCTTTCGACTGGTTATGCTGTACTCTCTAAACGATCATATTTTAAACAACTTTGGACACTGATGAAGAGAGAATACTTGATTAAGGTTGCATTTAATACACTAAATATCTTGTAGAAAAGAGACTTGACTACAACAAGTTCAACGTTCGTTAATCCTATCTATATGCTAGTGATACTGTATTTTGTAGTGAAAAGTACTGGGAACATAGACAGCATCATCAATCTTCCGTTTGTTCAGTTATCCTCTAAAATTCCACAATCTGACATTTATGCGTTGGCATATACAAACTCCACAAATATTGATGGACTAATCCCTCACCTCAATACAGTTATTGCTAGTTCAGAGCCAAAGGCAACACTTACATCTTTCAAAAATCGAACAGACTTGATTGAATCGAGGAAAAGAAACCCAGGTGGATTTGTTATAGGTGTAGAATTCATGAATATTACGATTCCTTCTACAAAGTCAGGTGTAACTGGATTTAACGTGACTGTAAGCTAGTGTTTTTCTGAGCCATAGGACATGTATATGATCTTTATGAATACTACTGACTCCACAATCATAAATTCTATTCACACAACAGCAAAACTGTATATTGAAACTGCATTGTTGAACTACCACCGTGCAGCCTCCGGGTTAAATCTATTCAAATCTCCTCTTCAACAAACAGATAAAAATGGTATTTCAGCTATTACAGTCAAAGGTGACGAAGTGTCTAATGTTCAATTCCTGGTTCCATACTTTTTTGTATTGATGTACCTCTCCCTAATGCAATTAACATCAATATCTTTGTTAAATGACAAAGAAAAACATCTCAAGTCTGGATTGATTATGATGGGATGTAATCCAACTGTTTACATGTCATCTTACATTGCCTCACATTCCCTCTTGGCTTTGGTTTTTGCAGCTTTCATCACCCCCATTGCGTACTTTACTGGGATCTATAGATTGACTTCTCCGATTTTACTGGCTCTTGTGAATATTTTATTTGGGGTGTCCAGTGTCGCATTTGGTGCATTACTTTCTATACCATTCAGCACAGTAAAGCAAATAACGCTTCCCCAAATTGTGTACATATTCTTTTGCATCATTTTGTTTCAAATCATCAAACTATTATCTTTAAAGAATGTATTGACTTTTGCATCAATCCTTAATATCATTCCATACATGAATTGTCTCGATGCTATGCTGACTGCAGAGTTCTCAAATGGTGTGGATTTTTCTAATTGGAGGGATAGCCCAGTATTTCAATCGTTTTGTATGTTGGCTTTTGATTGTGTATTTTATACTGTATTGGCTCTACGCTTGAATCTCTATCGACCAGGAGAAAATAATGGTATCCCAATTCCATTAGCATTTCCAAAATCATCCAGAACTAATTTAATTGTTCCACCAGTTGTTGCAAGCGCAAATCCAAATGTCGAAGAATTTGATTTGTCAACCTTAAATGAAACCAATCGTTCTGTTTTGTCAGTTCGTGATTTGTGCAAGAATTATCCAATTAACAAAAATGAATTTAAAGTTGTTGTGGACTCTATTTCTTTCGACATGCATGGTAATCAAATATTTGCATTGTTGGGTCATAATGGAGCTGGTAAGACTACCACTTTATCATGTATAATCGGTATGATTCAATCAGACATGGGTCAAGTCTTTATCAAATCAACGTCAAATGGTATTGTTGATATCATGAACAATTCTAATCGGGAATTGTATTTGGAAGATATTGGAGTGTGTCCACAATTTGACTTTTTGATAGACAGTTTAACTGTTCGTGAACATTTCGATATGTATGTAGGTATCAAAGGAGTAAGTATGGTAGACGATAGTCAAACGTTGTCCGATTATATTGCCGATTTGGCAAGGGATGTTGGTTTATATGAATCTTTAGATTCTCGTTCAGCATCACTCTCAGGAGGAATGAAAAGAAAATTATCGTAATTTTAAATGGTTGTTAATGATAGGGTTGCTTTAGCTATGCTTGGTAATCCAAGAGTACTTGTTCTAGGTATAAAAAGATATATTAAAGAGTAGATGAACCTACTACTGGGATTGATATTGCAGCACAAAGTAGGATTTGGAAGTTGATCAAAGAATATAAGAAAAATCGTCTGGTGTTGCTCACAACTCACAGTATGGAAGAAGCTGAAGTATTAGGCGATCGAATCGCGATCATGTCGAAAGGAAAAATCCAAACTTTGGGTACATCTCTATTCTTGAAGAAAAGATTTGGGACTGGTTATTTATTGAAAATCGAACGATCAAGTACCACTGAAGATCAGACAATCGTCTCTTTTATCCAGCAATACTTTCCGAGTAATTTACTAACTATTTAATGGATAGGTTGTGTTATTGAATCACAGAATGACTATCAGTTAATTATCCAATTGAACAAATCACCGATCAAACTGGCATTTACCAGTTTATATCGCGGTTTGGAAGAGTCGATGACGAAGGGAGATCTTAAAAATATCATCAAAACTTTTTCCTTAAATTCCACCACATTAGAGCAAGTTTTTTTGAAATTAAAGGATGATGAATCAATCCCTCAATTTCGTTATTAAAATTTACGAAGTCTACCTCATTCATCGGAAATTTATCAAAATAAATGATCTAATTGTAAAATTATAAATTCTTCATCTTTATAATGATTTTTCAATGGGGTTTACTATTATGGACGTTTGTGAGAGGTGATAACACACCCACAACTTTTCCAATTCAAAGGGTGTTGGATAAATGGCATCCTAATCAAAAACACAAAGCAAATATACGGTATGGTAAAAGACATGTATCCATATCTCGTAAACAAAAAATATCTAAAGAATTGGAAAACTATTGGAATTACGTTTGGTTGTGTCAAGTAGAATTGGTAAAAATACAATTGAAATTGACAATCATAGGGAAATAAACAACAATTGAATTTAAACTTAGATACAGGATCATCTGATACTTGGGTACGTGGATGGAAATGTCAATCAAAAGATACTTCATGCATTGGGACACAATTGAAACGCGATAATAGTTTAAATGCTACAGGATTGAAATGGGGAATTTCATATGGAGACAAATCATCAGCTAGTGGTGAAATATATATAACTCCAGTATCAATTGGAAATGCTACATCATTGATTCCAATTGGAATTGCAGATAACGAATTTGGAATGGATGATGGTGTCTCTGATGGTATTTTAGGTTTAGGCAATAATCCTCTATCAATGATATCACCTGTAGTACAAAAATCGGCTAGTTATTTCGATGGACTTGGGTATAAAGGTGATATGAACCGGTTTGCTTTCTACCTCTCAAATGCAGAAGATGGAGATTTTGGGGAAGTGACTATTGGTGGGATTAATGAACGGAAATTTCAAGGTCCAATTCACTATTTTCCAATCAATCATATTGGATACTGGCAATTTGATATTTCAAATATGACATTCAATGTAAAAGGACAAAAAGGTCAAGTACCCATTGCAGGACAAAATAATGCGATATCTGACACTGGGACTTCATTTATTCTACTCGACAGTATTATTGCAAAATCAATTAATAGATTAATTGGTGGTACAGAAACAGAAAAAGATTCTGGATTCTATACTGTCAATTGTAATGTTGCGCAAACAGGTCCTTTAGTTGATTTTATCATAAATGGTATTGTGTTTAGTATTCCTGCTACTGTCTATGTCGTAGCTCGTGGAGATGGGCTTTGTTACTCTGGATTTGCTGCAAAAGAAGATGAAGAAACTCCAGTGGTTCTTGGTGATGTCTTTACTCGCGCTTATTATACGATTTATGATAAGGAACATCAGCGAATTGGATTTGCAAGTTCGGTTCATCAACCTGTCCATTATCGTAGATAATACTGTTTGTAAAATAAAGCTATTTTTTCAATTGTACAACACTTTATTAGAGATTGTATATCACTTTTTGGTAGTAGCCTTATTGAGACACACTTGACAGACCTTATTCCACAGAGCATCATCTTCTAATACTTGATCGTGTTTTCCTTTAATGGAATTCCAATATTCAACGGTACAACCTTTATCTTCCAATTGTTTGAAATACGTTGAAGATAATGATTCATCTAATAATTCATCGTCCGGAGAATGAATGATTGTTTGTGAGATAGTAGAGTGGTACATCTGCAATGAGAGTGTGGGCCACATAGTTTTATCAGGAAACACCATATTGAAGAACCAATCGTCATACTTGAATTAAGCTCAATTAAATTACAGTTGGATACATTTTGGAGACATCTTCAATTGAAAAAATGGATTCAATATTAATGAGATGTGATATCCATTTCAAGGTAGATTCCTTTAACCAATCATTTTGAAGCGCAATCAATCCATTTAAATGTGAACCTATTGTTAGATTTTCGAGTCAAACCTGCTGAATGGCCAATCAATATTACGCTTGGAGGTTGGACAGAGATATGATTCTTGACAGTTTCATGAACGGTAGTTAATCCTATTTTTAATTGATGTTCGTTTTACCATCAGCGACATCTCGGTAATGTACTGGGAATGTGATATGTTCTGGATCCCCTTTCTTTGTGATTTGATATCCTGCTACTGCAGTAACAAATCCACGTTTTGCCAAAGCTATCCCAACTGGTTTATATTGTTGTCTGTTTCCACTAATCCATGCTAACAATCAAATATGGTCAAATTCAACCTCCACCATGAGTAAAGAACAGCAAAGGTAAATTGGGATCTACGGCAATTGGTACATATAAATCATAGCATCTGCTTTCATGTTTAGATCCTATATAGGGTAAATCCAGAATTTCTGTAACTGGCATTTTGTTGGAAACTTTTCTCAACCAACTGAATTTGGTATCATTAAGAAATGGATTATATTACAAAAGTCTAGATTTTAATCAACAAGGAAGGAAAGAAATAGGCAACTTTCAAAGGTTTTGAAGGGACAGTTTTCGAATATCTGTAGCTGGAGTTTGGAAAAACATATTCCTATGCTGGCTGTAGCAAACTGTCCCTTCAGAGGGTGCATTGACTGTCTTATACAAGATTGCTGATGTGTACGTAATTGCTTTCGTTGGATTAGTAAATCATTGACTGAGTCCACAGTGGGATCTATTGCTATGTTTGTTTGGACAGGGATAAGATTTGGATACGATAAAGTTCCCCTACTGCTATTGGAATTGTCGTTGAATGAAGAAAGCAATTTGGAACTAAAGACTTCAAAGTTTTCAGAGACAGGAACGTATGCACCAAGTACAGTCACGATCAGCAAATTCACCAAGTAAATTAAACTCTTCATTTCAATCTGAATACAAACGTTCTTATTTTTACTTTTATACAAGTGATCTGTTCTTATGACAAACGGGTCTCGATTTTGTGGCGAACAGAATGTGATCAACGTACACCCCTCAAGATCAATTAATCACAAATATCTGATGAATAGAATGGGATTTATTCGAAATCATCCGTGTAAGAGAAGATTATTAGGACCGTAGCAAACAGTCCTGATATTCTTGACTTTATCGAATATTATGGCTGATTTATTCAGAAATTCAATTGCCATAGACTCATCACCCTGAACAAGTTGCTCTTTGATTGCCTCTGCACTGATCTCAAGCAATTGTCCATATTGCTCGTATAAATTAGCCAATTCAAGAATGTTTTGCCCCATTTTGCCTTCCGCCGCTATTTCCTCCATCACCGCAATTGATTTCTCGCAATATTCAATAGCGGATAGAAATTTAGACTGCCTTGAAGTCAATGTAGTCAAATTAACATAAATCATAAGGTACAGATGATTATAGGGATGTAGAATGTCACTGGCCACCTCCAGACATTGTTTGAATGCCATTTCTGCTGAGTCAAACATTCCTGCACGATATATATCCATAGCATCATCAATTCCAATCTTACGCGTTTTCAATAACATATCCTCAGTCGATTGAGTCAAACCACAGCTACAAATATAACTATCATTCGAGGGATACAAATACCCATCATTACAATTAGAACATTTAAATCCGTCAATTATCTTATCAGCTGAATCATCCATACATCGTAAGCATGAACACCAAAAGAATTTTGATGTTAATAGTTTGCCTTGTCGTTCCCATCGAGGTGCGAATATATCTGTATAACTGACACATATTTCTTCACCCTCTTTGATTAACTTTGTACTTTGAACAATCATTGTTCCATCTTTTCCTGTCACAAACACTGCATTTGGAGAACAGGAATGATTTAACATGGCTACCAATGGAAACATACCCACACCAATAGGTTGGGTAACAATACCCGAGGGATCATGAATAGCATGACTGAATGTTAAAATATTATTATCATACCTATTGGAATTTATACGACAGGCTAATTTTACAATTTCTTCAATACTGTTTAATCCCACTAATGGAGAATTTTCCTCTTGGAATAAGGAGTATATATCTGTAGCTGCAGCCCGTACCGAATCCAAAAACTGAACATCATAAGATCGTTGATGTGACAACAAATCCATCAAACAAGCATGTGGTGTTTCTCCAGCTGTCTTTTCTTCATATTCCAGCAATTCATGAGCGATAATATTGAGAATCAATCGTAGTAGGTTATAATCTGTAGAAGTACTACCTGCAATTCCAGGTAATTGTGCAATGTAACGACACGTTAATGTATGAATTTTATCATTCATCTGACATTCGTTAGAACACCAAAAGCTTTGTTGTCTGCAATCCATACATGTAATTGTATCATTATTGTCTAGAACAATACCAAACAATTTCGGTGTGGATTTATTCCCTACATTTGGATTTATTTTTTTACAACAATAATTGCAAAATATTCGATTACAAGATTTTAGTATTGTATATGCAGTTGGAGTTTCGATGAGTAACGTTTCTCCTGGGGTGATAGTTTTTTGAGTCACAATGTATCGACCACGAGATTTATTGGCCTTTAATTCAATCGGAAACGGTTCCAGTAAATTTCGGTACTTTTTCAATTTACTCATTTCTTCATATAATTTTTTTTTTACAAAACTTGATTTTAATGATGGGTATGAAATGAAACATGGATACCGTTTTGGGAACAACCAAAATCGCGTCCATTAAACGTGTAATCAAACAAATATTTATTCAAACTATTTTCTCTCTAAGCTATACGGACCATCAACTTTTTTAAAGGGCATCAGAACAATATTGGATTTTGGTATACGTAATTGTACAGACAGTATATCACTGATAGTAGATTGTAATGAAGGTGGACCACAAACAACAACTAATTGGGATGCACCGTATGAAAAATCCCAAGATTGTTGAAATAATGATACCAAAAGTCTTTCATCAATTCGTTCACTAATGATGTTACCCAATGCGGTGTTTCGATTTGTTGTTCGTTCTCGTGTGATAGCATGATAAATCGAAACGTCCCTTGGATATGCAACTGTACTTCCTGATAGCATTTCTTTCCCACATATATCAGATGTAGTTTGACAAGTATTTAAAATAGTTAAACGTGTGTTTGTTTGTGGTAAAGTAACTCCAAGTGGAAACAAACCTTCCACATTCGTATCTAAATTCTTTCCAAAAGCCCAGCCATCATAAAAATGTACACTAACAGATACACATTGACCAACCAGTAACGTGATCTCATCGAAATTTGTAGCGTCATAGGCTTGCATAACCTAAACCAGTTTAAAAAGGGAAAAAAATTACCATTAGTGGTACGTTCGTTGGTAAGAAAAGTGTCTCGAGAGTTTTCAGTGCAATGGCAATACCAGTTCCGCCAGTGATACATACAACATTATCATACAATTTGGGAAAGTATTTATCAGGATTGATAATGGGATTATCAAATGGTCCATTAATCTGGAACTGTCGATCACCAGGCCGTTGATCACACAAAAACTTTGAAACAACACCAGTTGGATAACATTTAACAATAACTTCGAATGTAGCCAGATTTCCATTAATAGGTGTATAATAATTTGAATAGCATTGTCCATTCTTGTAGTATTGAATTTTAACACTTTGACCAAGTAAGAAACTCGTTGGCTCTCCGTCTCTGGTATCAAATGGATATAATAAAGAAAATTTGATTCGATAAACTGGAGTGCCAGATTGATCAGTTGGATCTGGGTTTTCTGGTAAAATAGCTACAATGGCATATCTTCGATGTTCAAAACGGTCGAATGGCAGTACATCTTCATCCTTGACACTCTTAGTGATCAATTCACCGCAAAGAAATGATGATAATCGTTTAATTGCCAATTTAGAGTGAACGTGAGTTCTTCGTGCTCTTAATATTATCGCCCATTCTTTTTCATCAATGTTACATTCAACATTTGATGGGATAGAATCTCTGTTTCTCACAATTTGACTGATTGACTGCCTTTTGCGTGACAACTCTTGTTCAGATTCAAACAGGGTATTAAAAGCTGCTTTTCCAGAAGAACTGGCTCTCTTTTTCTTTGGGACAAAACTTTCAACGTCAAATCCAGATTCGTAAAAATAGTCTTGGGTGATATCTGTTCCAGCAACTGATTGTATAATTAAACGACCTCCAGGCTAACTGTTAGCTAATGTTGTTTACATGACTATTCAACCACTCATTAATTCTATAAACATATTTCCCCTCAGCAACAACCAGCAAATCCCTATGGTTAATTTAATTGACTATATACCCTTGGAGTTGAGCATTACCAATATCTTCCCAAGTGTAAGGTTGCAAAGTCTCTGTCGTTTCTTCATTTTTATAGTTTTCTAAAAGCCCTTCCAATTGGTCATTTGATACTTTTCGGAGTCGGCCTTTAACCAATTTAAGCTTTGTACCAGACCGTCGAACCTTTAAGAATATGTAAATTTCAGCACCAATATACAACAGCAACCAGAATCCTGATAACGCAATATAGGCAATCCAAAAGACTAATCCTCGAAATTTAGTTTCCTCCCAAGGGAATAAAACTTGAAGTCCCAAGTAGGCTTGCACAAATGCAACTGGAATAAGAATTCTTCCAAGGTAGACATGACAAGTTCGAACAAAAACGAAACGAGAACGATCTACTTTGATTTTTTCAGACATTAGCGTGCGACGATTAAGATAACCAAGCAATCCTGTCATTAAAAATATGACAATTACCTTGAATCATTGTGAAAAAGGTGATGGTCAATCCAAGTAGTGAATGAGGTCTAAAGAGTAGATTAAATACAGATGAGCCCCCAAAATTTTCTGGAAGGGTCACGATAAGGTAAATCGCAGCAACAAGCACACCTCCGAAAGATCCGACTGATTGAATAGTCATATGAATCAACAACCAAGAAGGTAAAAATCGCAAGTATCTGGCCAAGAAGACCGAAGCAGGAAAGAGAACAATCCAAACAGTCCCCATTACAGCAGCATGAAACTTTTTCGCTGACAAACTGGCTTCATTGTCTGTAGTAGCTTCTCTTTGACCATTACTGAATTGCAAGTTCATTGCACCTCTATTTTTCCCATGAAAAAACAACCAACCACCCTTTCCTCGAGGATCTGGATTTGGATTCAAAGCCCAAATCAAGCTGGTTGGTTTATTAACATCCAAATCACGGTTATGACCATTTTTGGGTGTTGTAGGTCTGCTGAACTCCACAATTACGGCATTATCTTGATACAATCTTTGTAAACCTTTAGTAACGATTATTGGATTCGTAACGGGTGTCTAACAAATGAATTAAATATCAACTTACAGGAGGTTGAAAACCGCCAGAAGTGGCCGCTTCAACTGAAACTGGTAAACTATTTGGTTTGCACCAATTGACGAAAAACTCTGCAGTTAACATGGATTTTCCAAATCCAATTCCATACCAGACGTTTGTGACATTTCCATCCGAAGTTTGTGTGCCAGAAATTTCATTTTTATTCCACTCGGAAGCATTAAAAACCTAATAGAATTAGCTGAAAGGTATTACCAGTGCACCATTGATGGCTTCTGTTGGTTGCCCTTGATTGACGATTCTCCAATACAGGGCCATTGCATTATTGTCATCAAACCTGTTTTCCAATTGGTCGTATTTTGAAAACAATGGGTTATCTTTGTTTGGATTTGGGAAAGCTACGATCGTCAACAACAAACACAGCAAGTTTGTCAACCACATTTAATTCTTTAGTTTGAAAAATTCAAGTTTAAATTCTTGTTTTGGAAAGTGTGGAGGCTGTTTTGGCGAGGCTTCAATGGTTTCGTGTTTACACTAAAGTACCCAACAAGTTAACCGACGCGATGATGATGGAATTACTGTTGTGCTCTTTCCATCATGTCCAATTTATATTGGTCTCTTTCCACTACTTTTAATTATCTTTTGTATTTCGATAGTTTTGTAAATGACGTCATTGAACTATTTGATTTTGTGTCACTTGGTTTGAGCTATGATGTCATTGATTCATTTACACAGCAGTGTCGTCTATGGATTGTGAAAGACAGCCACCAATTCATAAATCAAGAAGAGTAAACACGTTTATTAAGTTGTCAGAATTATTTCATTGAGAGCAATTGTTTTAACTTTAACAGATACATATTCGACCATGGCCAGAGAAATACTGTACGCTGCATTGCTGGCAACACAATTGTTTCTGCAATATGGAATAGTTCCTCCCGCTGGCCCATATTAATAGGCTGAGCATTCATAGCAACCAAAGCAGACGACGTCACTGAAAAGTTCCCAAATGCATCACCGGGAGCTGCAACAACAGGAGATGGAATCATAGGATGACCTGGATTGCTCAGACACAATTCTAGCATATCCGGTTGGTAATCATACAGACCAAAGCAGGAGTCACGGGGGTTCATGGGTATAGTCATTGAATGCAATACATGACCTAATGCCTTACCAGTGGCAAAGAGAATATCTTTAGCTGTACAGTTGAAAACTCCACCAACACTTGCTGGGAACAACACCATATCAGACCGCTGTGCGCAATTAAAATGAAGATATGTTAGCATGATTAGTAAACTTTGAGCAAAATCAAAAGGGCGATGGAAGTTGCGGAATTTCGGTAGCGAAGGTAACGGCTTAGTAGATCCATACAAGAAAGGCTCCAAGGAATCAAAATACGATATATCTTCGGGTATCAACTTGATTGTTTGTATTAATTTCATATGTAAATCCATACGGAATTCTTGATCAATGTCTGTCGCATCATACTGATATTGTCTTGAGAATCGAATGATTTCACGCAACAAATGTGTAAACTTGATCACACGATTAGCATACTGACCAGCATCAGCAATTTCAGTAGGATACATATATGACAATTCCTTCATTTCATCAAATGTGGGAGCCCAATGAGTGTTCTCCCAAATAGTGTTCCGTGCCAAGTTGGGTATGTGTCGACGAGAATATGGTATCTTGATCTGTGGATGAGAAATGTGAAGCTTTAAAAACTTTGAATCGTCAAAGACAAAGTTTCTTCCACTACTTAGTGATAGTCTAGTTTGTGTACTGAACAGAAATGCTAATAATATATAAATTTCCAATTGTTCTTTAACATTCAAAGCTTTCGATTTTTTTTCCAAGTTCACATCTGCTACAATCGCAACCAAATCATCCACAGATATATGATTTGATTTCTTTGAATCTAGTGCAGCAAATGTTTTCGGATCCAATAATGATAGCTCTTTAGCGACGTCAAATCCTTTCACTAATTCATTAATATACCATTAAAAAGTACATATATTTTCCGTTGCTTGATTTTTCAACCCTAAACCTCCATAGCAAAAACCTAAAGTGAACAAAGCACGAACTTCATCGCACTGTCGAGAGATGCTCTGATGTTTCAAGTCTTTAACATCCACTTGCTGGCTAAACAGTTTTAATGCCAGTTGCAACCGTCCTTCAATTGTCATATCTTCCGTTTTAGTGAATATCTTTGGATGAGTAGAGAAAAATAAGGATGTGAACATTGATGCAATTCGCATATTCGTACACAGTCCCTCACGTCTACAAAAATCAGGTGAAATATCTTACTCTTCTAATGGAAACTGCAATCTTAGATCGTCTCCTAATGTGTATCCATAACTTGCAAGAAAACTAATATCAATCAGATGTTTATGAACATCTGAATGAATATCATTTAATTCTATCCGCAAAGACTTTAAACTAATTTCACTTTCATCCATAACAATGGTTCCATTTGAGTTATACGAACGTGACGAAGGAGAGGAAGCATTAGTAGATTGATAAGTACTAGCAAGTGACTGTAACGAATGATTTGTAAACATAAACTTTTGATCAGCAGATTCTACCGGTTGATTATTATAAGTACAATTAATTGAAGGCAAGTTCTTTAATTTTGCAAATCGACTACAACGATTACATTTTGGATTTCCATCACAGTTTAAGAATCTGACGATACAACGATCTATTGAATGAATCAAGATACTTTTACCACACCGTCTTTCATTCTGTTTTTCCATATTCATCGTTTTTGGTATATTTTTTTGTTTGTTAAACAATTTCAAATTGGCGTTAAAAAGGAGGCGTTCCACAAGACCTTCTTTTGAATCCGTAATTTCTCTTTTTAAGTCTTCAGGGTTCACATTGTATTGAAATTTCAAGATTTATTGATTTTCCAGTTTTTACCAACAAGAAAATGTATGATAATGAAGATGATACAGAAGCATTAGTGCCTCTATCACCTGTGGATCGCGATTCTCAACAAAGTTTGGAAGAATGTTTAGATATTATTGGCATGGGTAATTATCAGTGGAAACTATTTATCTTGTGTGGAATTGGGTGGTAAGTTCTTACTGTTTAAAAAATAGGGCAGCTGATAATATGTGGTTTCAAGGTAATCTAATAATGATTGAATTGAAAAGGTTTGGCTGTCATTGTGTCACAGATTAATTATGAGTTCAAGTTGGAAGGTTTCATTGGAGGAATATCAACTACATCTGCATATATAGGAATGGCTATTGGTGCCATGTATTGGGGTTGGATATCAGATATAATAGGAAGACGACCGGCATTCATGCTCACTTTTTTAATCACCGCATTTTTTGGTTTTCTTGCTGGTATATTCCACGATATTCGATTAGTATCAATCATGTTTGGATTTATGGGCCTAGGAATAGGTGGAAATTTACCTATTGATGGTACATTATTTCTTGAATGTATACCTGCAAGTGAACAATCATTGATGACATTACTATCTTTATGGTGGCCAATTGGGCAAGTGATGGCATCTGTTATTGCATGGATAGTATTACCATCAAACTCGTGTGATTCAATGAATTGTAATCCAGATGATAATTGGGGATGGAGATATACAACTTTCATTCTAGCCTTCGTCACATTTGCAATGTCCTTTTCGCGACAACTGTTTAATTTACAAGAGAGTCCAAAATATTTGATTGCTCGTGGTAGGTATGAAGAAGCTGTGGAAGTATTGAATTATTTGGCATTGGAAAATGGGAAAGTTATTCATATTTTACCAGAAGATCTTATGCCTGATCCTAATTCTAGACGACAAATAACTGAACGAAATCACTCCACGTATAGCCGACTTAAAATCTTATTTTCTAATGATCTGATTCTTACTGTATGCCATTGTTTTTTAATTCTAGACTGTTTTGGTTTGGAGTATTTGGATATTCGTTGCATTAGGGTACGCAATCTTTAATGGGTTTCTACCAGGTTTCTTGCAAAATGCTTCAAATGAAAAGCTATCGATCTCTGATACTTTTAGAAATTATGTTCTCATTTCAATCGCGTCTGTTCCAGGTTCCGTGGTGGGAAAATATCTTACAGATTCAAGGCTGGTATTTTTCATTGGTTAAATTCAGGGTCGTAAATGGACTATGGCTGCCAGTACATTTGGAACTTCTATCACACTATTATTATTCACTCAGTTCACAACACCTTCATCTCAACTAATTATTGGATGTGTGAATGGTAAGATTTTAGACCTAATAGAATTTAGGAATGCTCCAGAATGTAATGTATGGTGTCATTTACGCATACACACCAGAGGTTTTTCCTACTTGTGTAAGAGCAACTGCATATGGTATCGGTGCGGCATTGGGAAATTGGAGCAGTGCAATAGCACCCTCTTTGACCTTTTGGATGATATCAAATTGGAGTATGGAGGTACCCATTCTGTGTTCTTGTAGTTTAATTGTCACTGCTGGGATTTTTATGATTTTTCTACCAATAGAGACAAGAGGTGTACCAGCACTATAAAGCATATATAAAAAGAAAATATTTATTTAACAGATGTATGACTAAAGAGTTTAACGAGTGCTGAAATGTTCCAATAAGACATTCATTGCTTCAGAGTCTTCGCCAAAATCGCGAACGACAACAACTGAAGCACCAACGACTTTACGAGCATTTCCTTCACGATCTATTTTGCACAAACCAGACCATTCTCCAAGCTTTTTGGCATCAGACACCTTAATTAAATTGATGTTGTGGAGTGCACATAGAGCTTCAACAAGTTTAAGATATTCTTTTTCAGTGCAAGTTTCAACCAACACACACAATTGAGCTTGGCGTCTATCAATGCACTTGACACATTCACGAATACCACGAGCAAGACCATCATTAATTAAAGCCTTTTTTAAAACTTCTTGAAGTGCTTCTTCAATTGTCATTGATCCTTTAGTAACATCAGCAGCAACCTTGATTTCTTCACCAGCGTCAGACATCTACCAATAATTAGTATTTGTTCAAATATGACGTCCTCACTAGTAACAACTGTTAACTAGCTCCTTCATAATTGATTAAAAGGACAAGTGGATAGATTGGCTACTTGATTTCATGTTCAACATCAACCATCCAATCTATCCATCCATCCTTTATTGGCCACAACTAAAGTTGGATAACTGTAAACAGTTCAAAGGGAGGACGTATCTAAAAAGGTTAATTTCACTTACATTTTTTGGTTTAGTGTGAAGAATCGTGGTGTTGAAAAAATGATTTAAGTGCTAAGCCACTTATGAACGGATAGGGAATTTTGAAGATTTCAGTACAGAGTATGCAAAATAAGAGATTGTTCAAACAAGTGTCTTATTAGTATGGTCAGTCATCTTCAATTTGATTGATTGAATGTTGAATCAAACGCGTAATTCGACAGTAACGAACAATGGCGATATCAATTGCGAAGAGAAACATCTGATTTCAGATTTCTTCGATTGATACTAGTAGATTTGTTCAATGGAAGAGATTCTAACATGTTCGAGCTAAAATTTAAGATATAAATAATTCAATGTCTTTCTTTGGTATAAATATCATTTAGTTTCATTTCTTTAGATAGCATCAATATCTACCCTCTCTCAAGAAGAGATGCTCTGGTCGGTTTCGTTTGGAATAGGTGGTGATATCGAAGAAAAACACACCACCAAAATGTACATGAGAATCATTTAAGGATATCTAAAACCAGCGACTGATTTTAACTCTTTTTATTTATCAAATCTGAAAAAAAAAGGGTTGATTTAACGAGAATGAGAACGAGTCCAAAGACCTTCACGTTGATAACCATCAGATGGTTGGAAAGGACCTCTTCTAATCACACGTCTTTCAGATACTTTGAATGTTGACAATTGGTCTGATTTTCCCTGACTAAAAATATTAATGATACGAAAGATGAATACGTTTTAGGGAAGGAGTAGACAGCAAGGAGAGATAATGGAACTGCAGCGAAACCTAGCTTTGCAAGTGGACTAGGAGTTAGATATTTTTAAATTACCTCATCGATAAGATATTTTTTAAACAAAATTGTCGAGTTTATATGCGAGTCAGTGATCATTGTGGCGTGTTTATGCAAGTTATTCCCTCCAGATCTGATCATGCGACGATACCACCCATTTCAAAAGCATGGGATGACGATAGGGATAAATATTTTGAAATGACTGAAAGATGATCGAATGCAGCCATGGGAACAAGGCTCAAAATCCCATCACTTTGGAACCAGAAAACTACTTTATTCCTGAAACCAAGTATTACTGCAATAGATTTTAGCAAGTATTATGTGCGAAATGAACTTGAATGTATAATTGTTAAGTAGCTAGTTTTCATGTAATTTTATTTGAGAGTTTGAGAAAAAACGCGAAAAATTAAACCTTTTCGATTATTTTGACGACAAACATTTGATGTTAAAACGAGGGGAAAAAAGACCCTCAGTGCCAGGATTAGCAAACAACATCACCCAAAGTTTGAATGATGTAAGATTCACCCAAAAAAAAAAGATTAATGTTATTAGGATAATTTCACAGCATTCACCTTTTTGATTTACTTGGATCCAATTACAGAAACAGAAATGACTGTTACAAAACAACAAGCATTGTAATTATAAAATGTTTAAAACAATGTAGAGCAGATTGGATTAGCGGTGGATATAGACAAAAATTTACGACCATTAGTCCACCAGATTTATTCGCTTGGGTAAATGTTAAATCATGTAACCGAATATTAGTCTTTAGAGAATACCAAGACTTATGATGTATGCCGTGAAATGAAGGCGCTGCTGGATGGTGGAATGAGTGAAGCTGAAGTTCCAGAACCAATGATTGCCAAATTACTCAAAGCTTGGTTCCTATTCTCAAAGCAAGATTGCATCGATATAAAAAATGGATTAAAAGCAAACATAGTAAAGACAGTTGTAACTTAATTGTACAGGATCGTGCAGAACAGGCAATGGCAGATGATAAGTCAAAAGCAGCAGCTAAACCAGCGGCAGCAGATAAGGAAAAGGAAAAGAAAGATAAAGAAAAGAAAATTGCTGATGATAAACCCCCAGCACCAGCCGCTAATACAGCAGTAAAGAAAGATGCTAAAGGAGGAAAAGGTTTGAAATATCCCTTATTCTAGGAAAACCTGCTGAGACTACTTCAGCCCCAGTAAACACAACTTCAAATGCAAAAGCAAAGAATAAGTTAAGAGACAGAGTTGGCGCAAAGGAGAAAATCGTCGCAGTTGGTAACATAATTCAAAATAATGTCAAGGCGATGAACCTGTTGATGGCCCTGATATGTACTACTACATCAAAGATTTCAATAGTCCAGGAATAATTTCGGCCTTACGAGAAGAGTTTGATGTCCCTATTGACAGTGTGTTTCGTGTAGAACATCAAGTTTCGGGACGCAAAGCGGAAGGGTCTGGTTCTTCCAATATCAATGCCAATTGGCAAACATTACGAAATAAATCAAAAGAGTCGAAAGATGATGCATGGAAAAAAACTGTTTGGATGACTCTACCAGCACCTGATTTTAGGGAAGGAAAAGAGAAAGAAATATTTGAGACTCTTGCAAACAGAATTTATAGTATTATTGAAAAGAAGAAGATTTTCAATGCGTTTTATAGAGGAAATCGCATCACCGCAATCCCACAGGTAGACTCTCAACTGGCAGACTTACGATACTACAATTATCTCTGTAGTATGATATGTTGTTCACACATCAAAACCGTTGATATCTATTTGGCATTCTTGCTAGAAGCTTTAAACAGAAACCTTACAAATGAAGATGACCCTATAAAAGTCAATGAAGCAGGGGAAATGACCACAGGCTATCTAAAACAATTCTTTGATCAAGAAATAAGTCGAATAATAATGGACAACAATATTACTCAATCTAAATCCATGCAAACCTCAGACTCTAGACTGAACAGTACTGCAATATCTGAGTACAATAATGTGACTGGGTTAGAAGAATATTTTTGTGATGCCTTGAAAAGCGTAGATATAAGCTACCATGACTTGATTGAACGAATCAAACAATGCTATACTACCTTTAAGTATTCACGTTTTCTGGAACTGCTTCCAGAATATTCATCTATAAATCTTGCACATCTTTTAGGCGAGAGTATGAAATTAAAAACAGAATTTCATAGAAATTCAATTTATAAATTTGATGATGAATCAAGAACTGATAAATTTTTAGCTCAAACTGCTTTAGAAGATATGCTAAAATCATATTTAGACACTTCCGTAGAAGAATTTACATTAGATGATTGGCGATGGTTTGGATCACTCTCTCCCGCATCATTGATAGAAGTATACTTGCTCAAGTTAACAATATAGAATATGCAAGAAACTAGTTTATACTATCCAAAATGTATTACACAACTATCTCCAAGACATGGGACTTTGCTATTGGCATTTTTATCCCCCGGACCGATCGGATGCGTAGAATATCAAGACACTACAGATATTCATGTAATCATTGCAAATTTTGACACTATTCTAGATAAGAACCAAAGTAGGCTTTTCATTATTCCACGACTTATATGACCCAACCACTGAATCTTTAGCTGGTGATACTTGTAATGCGGACAATCCAAATGTGGTTTCTTACTTGATGAATGATAAATTGGTTGATATCAAATTAGATTATTCATACTTGTATCCACAAAATAATTCCATTATTCAAGTTACTAAACGAACATCTGCAGCTTTTGGAAATGGTATGGATTTCATTATTTTTATAGAATAGACACTACAACTAAAATTGTTTGGAATGATACCACTATTGTATATGCTGGAGAAAACAATTCAAGTAGTATTTCGCATTTCACTGTGAATTTTTTTGATCATGCTGTGTTTTCGATAAATGGAGAAGAAGATAACCTTAGTATATCGTTCACAGATACTGAAGGGAATTATTTCTGTTTGAATCCAAATGGAACTATTTCGGAATATGCTTATGGTGCAAGTAATAGTAGTAAATTGGGTGAATTGACCAAGGCTGGGGAAAGAAAATATCTTAGCACAGTAAATTCGTATTTAATTAATGAAAAAGGGGGTCGTCATTTCAAACACTTCGTCTGGTGTTACTAAAGCATTGTTTCCAGATGGGAGTTTAGCCAGATTGAGTAATGTTAGTAAAGAATGGTGTAAAGTTGATCGTCATGGAAATGAAGATGGTACACCAGTAAAGAAAGTATCTACTGAAACATTCTTCCCAACACAAAAAATTCAAATTTGTCGAGAAGATTTGGTGACCATTACCCAAGAAGATAACGGGGTAATTACCACTGAGCACTCTTGTGGGACTACTATCAAATCGGTTATTAATACCAGCCATACAATTCTTCAGGCTAACCGCCCAACCATTACTTTTGAGTATTCGGGAAGACAAGTCATTGAATGTAAGGATGAATTTACAGTGGAAAGATGGTTTGTTGATGGAAAAACAACGAAAATACAAATCAACAGAGTATATTGAATGCTGTCTCATTCTAGGCACCGATGGATATTGAAATCTTACCATGTGGAAAAACAAAAGTGAAATTGACTTCTTTTGGTTATAATAAACCAATTCCTGAGCATCAAAATATATATGATTTGAATTGGAGACAAGGAACTATGGATTTTATTGATTTGAAAGACTATCGCTATTCAGTCAGTGCTGATGGACAAACAAAAGTATTCTAACAAGTTTTTAACAGAAAGGTCGTGGTACCAGAAGTTCCAACAGAACTACCTGATATTCTCTTTGGTGGAAGACAGTTGAAAAATTTATTAAAGAAAGGAGGAAAAGTACCATTGACAGGAAACATGCCGAGATTACTTATAGTAGCACCTAATGATCAAGAAGGAATGCAAATGTTACGTGATTCTGAAATGCTTGCATTTTTCCACAATTATCGTAACCGATTTACTCGAACTAGTGAGGAACTTTCAACCGATCCGAATAATTTGACTTTATCCATGATGACAGAATTTCATATTCCTAAAAGTGATCAAAAAGTCATCCAATATCGTCAAGTACTTGTTTATTCGACATATTAACAGTAGTTAACCCGTATGATGCAAGTTGAAAGTCAGGATCGACAAAATTTGATATCAGAACATACTAATTTCTTGGAAAGAGTCAAACTTCGAGATGATGAAAGACCATTGAGTGAACTTGGTGAAACTCCAGAGTCATTGATACCTAATCATGATCGTACTGGACCATTTATTTTTGGAAAAGATAAAGAAGCAACTCAACTTGCAATTGTCTTGAAACACATGGAAAAAGAAGATTTATTACGTAACCCAGGAAGTGTAATGAATGTAATACATTTTTCATATTAACAAATCTTAGAGTGAATTGAATCAATTGGTAAATTCTTTATAGAATGACAATCTAGTTACAACAAGCAAAGAAGATAATGCAAAATCCAAAGGGACATTCTAATTCTGGACATGGTTTCTTATCTGAACAAATGAGTCGAAACAAAAAATTGAAAGGTTCATTAGGACAAAAATTCCATAAATATTTTGATAGTCCGGAAGGACAATTATTCAATCCACCAAAGATGGAATCCATTCTACCATCCAAAGAAAATTTATTCGAGGTAAATTCTAAATTTAACAAAATTCAGGCTACAAATGAAACGAATTCTGATACAATGAAGATTGCTAATGAATTAAGCGAATCCCAATCAAACAGTGTATACACCTCTAGCGTTCCAAATATTGTTGCTACTAAATCAACCAATTCCGAAAATAATCTTGTACCCGAATTAAAATCATCTACATTAAAAGTGAATTCCATTAAAGTATAAACTATAAAGAATTGATGAGTTAGGGAACCCATACACAAGTTAAAAAAGAACGAAAACTTAATTTACCAAGTTGTATTTTGGGAGCCAAACCAGGTATGAATGAAATTATTCAACTTAAGGTGTGATTCCAAATTCCAAATATGATAAACAATATTCCCAAGTCAGGATGAAATCAACAACTGCGTCAACTACAAAATCTCTAAAAAAGAATAGTAAATGATTCTTATTTTGATATATAGGTAATCATGGTGTATCAGGGTTTGTATCCATACCATCCACTTTCAAATTTGGTAAAATTATATCTGGTACTATGACGGAACGATCGGTGGAATTGACTAACGTTGGATTTGAATCATGTCGATTTATCATCAGAAAACCAAAAGCGGATTATATTACTGTTCACTACAAACATGGTTCAGTAAGTTATTGATTGATTCATTTTATAAAAGGTGGCTCCAGGAATGCATGTTTTATTAACGATACGCATTCAAAAGGTCTTGGAAGAAAATGAATTGTTGATATTCAATGATAGTATTCAAGTAGTAACCGAAGCTGAAATTCTGACGATTCCAATCATTGGTGAAATTAGTCCATGATCTCTTTAACGAACGAAAAAATAAATGTTAAACAGTTATGTATTCAAAGTTATATTACTTTTGAAACAAATCTATTGTTTATAATTTTGTATAAGTGTATCAATTTCCTCTAGCATAACTTCTGTCCACATTTCTTCATCAGATTCATCATGCAACAATGGTTCTACTAACGGAAATAGATTCTTGGATACCAAAGCACTAGTGACTTGATTAGCAACAGGTTTCAGTTTAAGTTTTAATCCATCAAAATTGAAATTATCATCTGGGAAACATTTAGATTTAAATGCAAATTGGAAATTTTCCCAAGTAGTAGGTGATTTTAAATTTAATTGTTCAAACAAGAATCGTCCGGATGTTTGTTTGTAAGGTGATGATGAACTAGATAGTTTACTGGTAATCGTTTGAAGTTGACGAGAAGGTCCCATTGGAACTAAAGTTTAACGAATGACTAAAAGTTACTTGATGATGTATTCAATCTGATTTGAGTTGACTGGAAATCAGATTGATTAAAGGAATTCAATCGGTTGATGATTTCATCAATAGTGGGTCGATCAACTGGTGAATCTTTCAAACAATCTGATATCAATTGGAATACTTGAGTATTTGGTATGTATGTTTGAAGGTATTCATTCTTTTCTTGCCAAGATTTACCAAATCCCCACCAAACGTTTACATTGGATTTTGTTAATATATTTACCAAAATACATCCAAAGGCATAGATATCAAACCCAAACGATTTCTAAATGTAAGAAATATATAATCGTATACCTTCGCTGTATGTGCGGCTTCTGGTGGGATATATCCTTTGGTCTGAAATACATTGTCTGTCGAACCGTTTTCTTTAGCAGAACCAAGATCAGATATCTTTGCCACAATAGTGGATTCATTTTCTTGGTGCAATAGAATATTGTCGGGCTTTAAATCTAAATGCGCATATCCATTTTGGTGCATGAATTGAATCCCTTTCGCCGCTTGAATTGCAATTTGTAACGTATTGTTATTAACCAGTCTATGCTCTTTCTGCTTGTTTAGTAGTGGCTGTGGTGTAATGTAAGTTGACAACGAACCTAAATTCATGTATTCGATAATCAAAGCGGTTCGAAGACTGGGTGGTTGATCTGGAATATCAATAAGGGCATCTGAAATAAATGCCAACGATTGAACAATATAAGGACATCGTAATTTAGTCATCAATCTACTTTCTTCATAAACTAGCCTTTCGTGCTCTTTTTCAAATGGAATCTTTGCTACTGCCTGCTTTCCATCATAAGTAGCATGATAAACATTTCCAACACCTCCACTTCCAGTTATTTTTTTCAAAATGATTAAACGCATGTCATACATGGTCGAACCAATTGTACTATTATTCAGTGCGCTGCTAGAAATCTGAGAGGGGGGCGTTTGGGTAATCGTAACACCAATATTATCAGGAGAAAGTTGGGACGGGATCGCTGCATTTAAGGTTGCATTAGAGCTGGGCGGATTTTGGTAGGTATTCAATGTTGGTTTTACATTATATATGCTACTTGGTATTGTTGGACGTATAGTTTGGTTGTTTTGATTGATATTCTGGGGTAAGATTGGAGGTTGATTTAATCGCGCCTTCTTTAAATTCTTTCGGTTTGCATTGTTACGCCTAGAACTTGTAACTGATGAGTTTATACAAATATAGCAAAACGCAAATATTGAGAGTATAACAGCCGATCCGATAATAAATCCGATAACTTTCCAGACAGTTGTCACTGTGTTGAATACCTGATTAGCGTCGTTAAAGGTATTGCCAAACGGATCCGATTTTTCAGAACCATTATAATTTGAATAGTCGAATTCAAACGAATTGAAGAATGAATTAGAATACAAGGTAGTTGGTACTTTTCCAGTGAAATTGTTACCAAATAGACTTAGAGTTTGTAATTTTGTCATGTATCCTAATTCCTTTGGAATAGGACCAGTGAGATTGTTGTAGGTTAATTTTCTATGAAATGAGCTAAAGTATATAAATACAAAGTTTGCAAAGCATCCAAGTTACTAATTCCAGTAGGGATTGAACCAGCTAAATTTTGCCCAACCAAGACACTACTATTAATGATAAAGAATACATTTTAGTTATTCTTGTTACTTCAGACCAAGTAGAACATTCAATGAAAGTCTCTACAGTTTTATTACAACAAGACGATATTGATAGAGTAGGTTTTGTTGTACCTAATATTGTAAGAATGCATGGTTTGTACCTAACAACGAAGGGTAAATACTTTGAAAGAATTCCCCACAATCAGCGGCATTTGATTTTGACATTCAAATTTTTAGAAGGAGTTTTACCTTGATGCTTTTTATAACTGTGCTTGTGTAACCATGTTTTTTGAGTCCGTAACACAAACTAAAGAAGAAAGGAATCACTTTGATCAAGTCAATAACCGCTTGTGTTTTTGATATTCAAGTTGTTTCCTGGATATTTGCTTTATAATGACTTTTGCTTTTTGTTGTCGATCTCAATTAAAAATCCTTCGTGCCTGTGTAACCATGTTTGGAGCTGTGCAATCTCCATTTCTGCAATTGTTTGAGTGTTCTCGATAGTTTAATGATTGCACCTCCTTTATCTCTTTCTTACTTTTTATGGTTAATTGTGACACGTTCAGTGAACTCTTTAATCCGTCTTTTTACCAATCTTTCGTTTAAGGATGAAAAGCATTTAAAACGACACGTAACACTTTTACTTTTAAAAGGGCAGATATAAACTTGTTTTGATTCAAGATACTTCACTTAATTTTACGTTATTTTTGCGTCTAAAAAACTTTAGAAGAAAATTTATTAGGAGACAACAAAATAAAATAGGCATAGTGAGTCTTTTGAGGTCATGGAAACCTGATGAGGTGCGTCATGCCTATTACACAAGTATATGCTTGATCATATACGGTGTGTCGCTATCCGACATGACTAGCTGCTCTGGGGACGCTTGGTCCCCTAAATCAATGGAATTCAGATTGGTGAATAAAGGGTTGGGCTGCGAAATTGCAAAGTGGGCAGAGTTATGGTGAATAGTGGAGTAACAGAAATTATAAGTATGTGTTAATTGAGACGGGTTAGAAGATGGAGGTATTTGAACTGAATTGTTTGCTTCTGAGGGCCATTATTTGGGTTTTGTTGACGTTTTTACGTTTGATTCTAGTTATCTTTTACGATACCTTATATTGAACAAGTATGAATGTATATTAATAACTATCGCAGCTTGGATACCAATACAGCATAAGCGACTAATCGATAAAGAACAGTTAATCCAACTCCAACATACAAGTACACCCAAAAATCATCAACTCGGAAAGTAAAGAGGTTTTCATCCGTTGCAAGTAGTCTTAATACTTCAGTTCCATTGGGGTACACACATTGTCCTGTCAGTTGTTCAGTCGTTGTACAAGTAAACTGAATGCCATTGTCAAATTCGTTTACGGTGACTAAACGAGTGAAATACGGTACTGGAGATACTCTGTTGATTCTATCCAAAAATACTGGCATATCCGCAGATAACATTCCAGACATAATATTAGCTATACCTAATGCAGATGTGGCAATGTTGACCGTGAATTCCAAATGATCAAAGACTGTGCTTAAAATCATCATTATACTTTCACCAAGATTAACCAAGCAAAATGATGTCAACTAGAATTCATTAATACGATATCATTTACCGTCATACACAAGAAACTAGTTAGGTTCAATTGGAAGCCAATCAGAATCAACCCAAAGATGGAAAAGATAAAGGAAGAAATAACCTCTATTGGAATCTCAATCATCATATATGTGATAAAAAATGGTGTGACGGAATAGAGTCGATCTGAAAATTCGTACATAAACAATCTTTTATCATTTGGAAATACTGCCACCGAATTCAACAAGCCTGAAAACAATCCACCAACCGATTTTTGCTATAAAATCAATAACAATAACCATACCAAAGCTCCGATTCGATTCTGTACGGATGGTTGATCCGACCCTAATCGAGCATAATAAAGTGTTTGAATAATTCCAAGCATTGCAATTTGAACAACACGAGATATCAATAATGCAGGTTGTCTTTTGTTATTCACAAAACTTCGATGAAGTAAAATAGGCAAAACTGTCAAAAAAGGAAGTAAATTGCGTATTTGAATCTCTTGATGTTCAACTTCAATAACAGTTGTTTCTGTGGCCTCTTCATTATCTTCCCCATTAATTGTGGACACTAAAGATTGGTGGTCTGTACCTCCATCCATTTTTTTGAACTCTAGTAGTTTTGCACTAGATTTCCATTGCTCTACTAATTTACACACACGCTCTTTGGATACTCTTTCTACTTCACTGTCTTTGAAATTGATCGAAGAAACATCCAGAATAAAATCGGCTGGGTTACAGAATTTTGGTAATATTAATCCACAAGTTTCTAAATAAGGAATAATTCCATCTGCTCGACCAGAGTAAACCACTTGACCACCTCGAGCCAGCAATAAAAGGTTGTCGAAGGTTTCAAATATATCTTGACGAGGCTGAGTTGAGTGCAATCCATTATTACCTGATGAACACTACAAATAATTGTTTTTTTTCCAATCGTTGCAATATTCTTCAAAATAGTCATGACTTGCGCAGCTGTAAATGAATCAAGCCCGCTAGTTGGTTCGTCAATAATCAAGACACTAGAATCGGCAAGAATTTGAATTCCAATACTATATCGCTTAATTGATGTTGAATTACCTTAACCGTCTCTTCTCACCACCTGATAACCCTTTGACCTTTTCATTTCCAACAATAGTATTTGCACAATCTTTAAGTCCTAAAAGTGTGATAATTTCATCCACCCGATTTAATTTTCGCTCCAAAGAGTAATGTGAAGGAAGTCTTAGCTTAGCAGCATAAACTAAGGTTTCACGACACGTTAAGGCTGGAAGAAGATGATCATCGCTTTGTCGAACAAAACTGCATATAGATGCCAAACGTGATGGATCATTTTCGATCTTGCCATTGAAAAAACAATTCCCAGATTGAATCATGGAAGAAGAAGTATTCCCAAACATTCTACCCGAGATAATTGATAATAGAGTTGTTTTTCCTTATATTAATCAACTTACAGGTACCTGACCCACTCTCCCCCATTATTATGGAGAGAGTTCCAGGTTGAAATTCAGTATCGATTTGATTTAATAAAGTTTTCTTTGATATTGTAGTTTTAAACCATTTCCTAGACCTCTGACACAATTCTAGATTCAGTGATTTTAATTCTATATGAACTTTCATCGGCTTTCTTCTTGTAAGGCTGTTGTAATTTGATTTTTCTTCATTCTCGCTAGAGTGAACTTTGACTGGCCGAGATTTTGCATGCTTGTTAAATTTTATCTTGATAAAGTGTAACACAATTAAAGCAAAGAGCATAAAGGTAATGAAATTGCACAATAAGCCAATAATTGGCCAAAAAAAGTCATTTTGGTCGATGCTCAATAGCTCTAGAGTGTCATTTCCATTGCAGTTCCTGCCAATATCTGAACATTCATAAACTTTGTCAGAAAATTCATTCGAGCATAGCAAACGGTAAATGAATCTAAATATTTAATTTCAAAGGGTAGATACGTATGGGGAGCAACTTTTGGAAGCCAACGCAAGTAAATTGGAATGCTATCTAACCTATACTGTTTTAGATTTTTTTGTTTACTGGACACCATAACCAGCAGAGTATGTACAGATAATATTTATAGCGTTTGCAACAGTTGCAGCTGTAGAAAAATCTCTAAAGAATGATACAGAGCATTGTGAAAAGGCTAAAATCGACAAATGCACTAAATCATAAATGTAGCATTGCATTACTTAAAACATTTCCTATAGAATAACGAATAAAGTGTTCCCAAAAATCATCGCTGCGGAATCCCATCATCAAATACTATGGTGAATTAAAAAATTCAGGTACAGTAATGGTAGAAAAAATAACTGGAAATAAAATATTAAATGGAAGCTGAGCGATAAATTGACCAATTATGTGTGGAACCACTCCGTATAAATTATCTGCATGTTCTCGATCAAAGACACGAAAATCATTTACAAATTTGAAAACAAAAAATGAAACTAGTAATGACGGCTGTGAACTTGCAACAATAAATATGGCAGCTTTTCTTGTCAAGATTCCAGACACAGTTTCAGGCATCTAAATACGTGTCAAATCCATCAATGAATACCCTGAAGAATATGATAGAAAATATTACACCAACAACAATTGCTTCAAATAACAATCCCCAAAGAGACAAACTGTCTCGTAATGAGTTTTTCCATGCTCTTCGAGTAATAATTGACGTCTGATAGAGTATGGAATTGGATTTTACGGCCTTGATTCTAACAGAAATTAGCAAATGCACATACTTTGATGAATTTCTATCAGAAGATTTTAAGATAAAAGTGCTCTTTTCTGTTTCTTCTAGTAAATTTGAATTTGTCGGAACAGTTGGAGGTAATGAAACGGGAGTAGCTGCGCTGTACATATAGTCAATGATCCTACCGGAAGCCACAACTTCATTCCAATAATTTACTAATCGATTCACTCTTGTTTTTGATTCCAATTCAACTGCTTTATCACCATCATCAATTGATATCAAATCAATGACAAAATCACCAGGATTCTTTTGAGTAGGACATATATGATTATATGATTCCAAATAATTAGTCAGTTTCGTAGCGCCTGCTGCAGCATATACACATTCACCTTTCGATAGTAGAATAATGGAATCAAACAGTAAAAAAATGTCTGACCTAGGTTGGTGGATGGTAATAAAGATAGTGCGACCTTTTCTTGATAAAGACTTTAAGATTTCCATCAAATTGTAAGCACTGAATGCATCTAGTCCTGTTGTTGGTTCATCCAAAAATATTAGAGATGGATTCGTCAATAGTTGGCATCCAACACTATAGTAAGAACAATAAAACTATTACGAAACTCTTCTCTTTTCACCTCCAGATATTCCTTTATTCCACGAGTCACCAATACGCGAATTTGCACATTCTTTCAACCCCAACTCTAGAATAGTTGATTCAATGATTCCGTTTCGTTCATCTTTGGTGATAGAAGAACCTAATCCAAATTCGGCGGCATATTGTAAAGTTTCTCTGACAGTTAAGTTAGGCATTAAATAATCTTGGGTTAAAATTATTGAATACCAAATTGCTGAACGAAAGCACAAGAACCATCAGCGTAATATTGAAAAGGATCCTGTTGATTAAACTGGATGGTGCCAGATATTTGATTTTTATTAGCGAATCTGCCAGCCAATACGTTTAATAAAGTAGTCTGAGATTATAAAAGGAGACATTGATACCTTTCCTGAACCAGAAGCACCCAAACTAAAAGGTCAATGGAAATAATTTACATAGCAATAATTTGACCTGGTACCAAATCCAGATTGATGTTATTCAATAGAAATTTATCATTTGATAGGACTGTTAAATCCTTTACCTTTACGGCAATTGGATTCACTTTCAACATCTTTATTATAGAATTCGATGAAACACAACATGGATTTAACAGCGGTACAAATAAAATAAATCCCTAAAGTGGCATCAGAATTCATAGTAAACGATGTTCATTCAATGGATGCTTATTGTTCATTTCATATAGTTAGTTTTTATAGACACACGTTATTCATGTACAGAAGTGCATCATCGACGCGCACTCTATAAAAGTGTACATTTTAAGAGCCCCACAGCGAATCATCAGCAACAAAAGGACCTTTTTTGGTGCATGTTCGTGGTAAACCACTGTTACTTATATATGAAATACAAAATAAACCAACCATTCAAAGGTTGTCTCAATCTATCTTTGAATTATTATGGAAGTATTGCAATAAAAAGTCTTGCACAGTTCCAGTGTATGAATTTTCATCCCATCTAAATACTATCTTAAACAATTCAAAGAGGAAAAGATTCTTTTATTCGATTTGATATCTATCAATGAAGACCAGAAATATCAACAGAATAATTCAACAAAACGAACAAACTAAACAGATTAGTGTTTTAAATTTACCTTTTTGTGGATTTGCCGTCGATGTGCCGATGGCTATAGCAGCAGAACCGA